>JBAFTB010000027.1:6400232-6435991 GCA_037177355.1 Melanotaenia trifasciata
TACGCCGTCTCCGTCGCTTCGTGGGTAGGCTGACCATCCACGGAGAACCTGGTGGTCTCATTATGTCCGTTGGTATGTTGTGAGTCTGCTGATACTTGCTTGTTATGTCCAAGTTGATACTTAAACCGATATCAATCAGGTACTGACGGCTGTAGGGTAGTGTTGCCTTGCTAACTGAGCATAACAGTGAAAGAGCAAATAGCAGAAAAAACAAGAATAACAAACACCAACTCGGAGAGCTACGAGCCGCTGCACTCCTGCGCGCCGCCATCTTAGAATGGAGTTTTGCCATATAAAGTTCTCTGTCCTACAGACTGGATTCAAACACGAACATGTATTCATGCAAATAAGCATCCTATAGGCAAAGTCTATGATTAGAGTACACAGGACTGAGGAATTTCTTTGTTTAAACCCTATATAAGACAGAATGACACATCAGGTCTTTAGGTCTTCGTTCTGGTTTTGGGACCTCCAGATTTCGCTGCAGAAATCTGTTTTGATGTCTGAACTTTTGTAATAAACTTCTTTTTATTATTCAAGTCAGCGTCCAGAGAAGTTTTTGCCTGAAAGCCAATTTTTCCGCATCTCCTGATCAATATACATCACCACCAAACCAGACTCCTCACCACCTTGGCTGCTCCTAGGAATTGTGCCCAGAAAAGTTATGAACACAGTTGGTGATAAAGGGCAGCTTTGGGGCAGCCCAACCCTCACCAACAATGAAAGCCGAGTAGCTGTTAATGTCTAAACCAAACCGAATGATAAATGTAAGAGAAGTTGTGACTGGAGTGAAAAAAACTCTTGTTGGCATGTCTACTGATTCTTATTATGTTGATGATTTTTTTTTTTTTTTCTGCTAATGAATTTAATGATAATTGTAGGACATTTTAACTGTGTATTGGTACCTTTTTGTGGCTTCCCCGTCTTTTTTTCAAATATGCATGACTAGTGTTGGTACTGTAATTGTCCCACTGCAGCTGAAATTAAGTTGACTGAGTTTTTTGTCCATCATAAGAAAGCTGCTGACAGACTTTCCATTAGTATTGTCTCCATGGCAACACCACATGATTGTGCCACCACCTTATTAGGTGGTGTTAAAGAGGTTGTGGTCATTTCAGGGAATTTTGGATTAACACAATAAGTCCTTTGAATCTTAAACATAGTTAGGAATTGCTTAAATGTTGTGACTGTGACAGTCTACAAAATGATCCTTTAGCTCTGGGTAACATGAGCATAAATCACAGTTTTTGCATGACTTGAGGCAACCAAATATTTTCCCTTTTTAAACCCAGCTTTATAAATTAAGTCCAGCCATAAACATGAGCCGGATGTTGACATGAATGGTGTTCACAAGTCAGGAATTGGTAGCCAGGGTAACTGTCCTGATCGGCTTACCTTACTAAGGATTGAGTGAAATCTCTTCACCAGAGAGCCTCCACTCAGCAGGTTCAGCTTATTTAGTCTAGAGCATGTTTTCCCCAAGCCCATCGGAATCAATATGACTTGACATTCCTTTAATTGCTCTTATCTTAAGCAGAAAAAACTCAAACATAACTGAGTTCAGTTTCAACAGCTCAAATGCTACTATGCAGATTTAATTTCCCCCTTAAAATGCAGTGAGATTTTCACCAGTCAAACTCCCGGGAGGAGGTGTGATGGTGACCAGACACCCTCCTGTCCTCTCTCCTTCCTCGCCCCCCCCTGCTGAGCGAGCCTGCATGCCGTCCCCAGGTTGCAACAGCCCTAATTAAAATGTCCTTCCTCATTATCATCGATTGCCCCGTGCATTTTGGAAAACAATTGCAGTGCTGAGCTCTGGCAGCAGCAGCAACGACGGCCAAATATAGACATGTGACACTGGTCTTTAGCCCCCATCAGATGGTCCCAGTCCGACATGAGAGCGAGAAAAGTGGGGCAGCAGCCGAGTCTCCCCAGTGGACTCTGGACCACAGCTCATACACACACATTAAGACACAAACATAAGACCACAGATGGCCTGTGCCCCTTTCCAGGGTTTATCAGCTTCAGCAAGAAAAAAAAAAACAAAAAGAAAAACAGACACACCAAACCAGCGAACTTGCAATCATTAACAATTTGATTTGTGTTCTCGAGAAAGTTTCCCATTTATAAAATCTGTGACAGTTTAAACATGTTAAGCTAGAAACACAAACAATCTGTTTACAGTAAAATTCCTTATGCAACATATTCTGGGATAATTATTCAGTTAATTATTCTGTTTTAAATATCTAATAATTATCCCACATAAAGATTATAAGTTATAAAGAATGCCATTTAAATTTAAAGAGACATGTTTCAGGAGGGCAGCAACTATACAAGAAAACGCAAAGAAACATTTAAAATATGAGCATTTAAAGAAGTGTCATTTAATCTGCAGCATAAACTGTTGACAAATAAACGTTTATTTGTATAGCACATTTCATGTACAAGACAATAGAAAAGGTTTTACAGAAAACATTAAAAGCATTACAGCAGAGTGCAGGAAGCATTAAAAAATGGATTTAAATTTTTTTTAAAGAAATAAAAAGAAGTAATAAAAGCAGAAAAAGCTAAAAGAAAATGAATAAAATGCAAGAAATAAAGTTCCAGTGTGGGAATTTAACAGTTGTTTTGATAAAAGGCAGTAAATAGAAAAGTTCTTAACCCTGATGTAAACCTGCTGATGTAGACCTGCTGCGAGTTTCATCAGACCTGCAGTTTTCTGGGAGTTTGTTCCACATGTGAGGAGCATAAAAGCTGAACGCTGCCTCTCCATGTTTCGTTCTGACTCTGGGAACAGAAAGTAGACCTGAGGGATCGAACCAGAAGATCCTGAATGTATTTTGGTCAGTTCGGTGCTTTGTAAACAAGATTTTGAAGTCAGTTATTTGACAGATAGGAAGCCAGTATAAATCAATCTAAACTCTCACTTTCCACTTAAATAAGTTCCTCCAAGACTTTTTCCCAACATTTCATGATGTTCACTGTGTTAAAGCTGACAATGAAGTACAAAAGGTTTCCATTGGAGTCTATCTTTTCCCACAAATTCCTCATCTCCCTTAACATCTGACCAAAATCCCATTAACCCCTTGATGCCTAGTCATTTTTTTAAAATCATTATTTCATTGATTTTTTAATTAATCAGTTTCTATATTTGGATTCATTTACTTTATGTATTTTTTTATAGGATTTCTTCTTATCATTAATTATTCATTTACTTAATATTTAATTGTAGTTTAATTTAATCAACTTTTTTTTTCAAATTTCTTCCTGTATTATTATTTATTTATTATTTTTTTGTATAAGTAAATGTAAATAAATTCGGGCAATAAGGGGAAAAGTTCTGCTTCATCACATTTATGCTTTAATAGCAGAATTCAGTGTATGTATCCAGAAATGTATCATCACTATGATGCCCTTTGCATAGAACAACTGGTTTTGATCAATATAAAGGGTGACTCACAAGTTCACCTCCTTGCCCTGCTGCCATGTTTGCACCCATTAAGTTCAAACCAAACATTTACTACATTGCAGATGCTTTCATTTAAATACAGTCTCTATATTTTGGCTTTTAGTGTTGGATTTTTATTTGTCACCACATCTTGCAGCCCAGACTTTAAAAGGCTTAATGATAGTGCTGCAAATAATAGTCATTTTATTTACACACTTTGGTTCATAAAATCTTGATTCATTTAAACAGAATGCAAAGAATTGGTTTAAAATGTTATTTAAGTTGAGTCCACGTTGTTGAAAGTGGCTCGTGACCCCCCCCCATTTAAAAAGAAAAAGAATCAGCTGCACAAGGCTTAAACTCTCTGTAGAGCAGGTCGTATGACACAAGAACTCATTACACAAATTCATTTTCACAGGTTCATTTAAAACAAAAAATCTTCATTGGTCCAGGCTTTAAAATTCATCGCTATAAACAGTTGTCGTCTTAAAATATCCAGAAATAGGAAAAAAAGCAACATGTTGCCATCAATCATTCATCGGCCAATGTGGGCACCGAAACACGTCACTCGGTAAATGATTCATGGGAACATATTGCCTTCCATGAACCATTTTTCCTTCCAGTTTTAAATATTATTTCCAGGATTATGTCTGTTCTATAAGGGAACAAATACCTCGCTGCTTGCGTAAATACCATTGTGCATTTTAATAATAAGGCTTCAGGCTTCTCCTGCTTGATGGACAGATGGACCAACGAATGGACAGACTGAGCTGTGCAGACAGACACACAGGCATGTCAGAGGAGGCATGTTGCCGGCTGGCGAGGCAGGAGAGAGGGAGCATCTGCCGGCGGGTTTGAGGAGCAGCCATGGCTTCTGTGAATCAGGATCTCCCCTGACGCCAGTAGCGGGCCAAGAGGGGGCCGCATGAGTGCCAGTGGGTCAGGGCAACCACAAATGGTTCAAAATATCATCACCTAAAAGGAACATATAATGAGCAGAAGAGGCGGATTCAGTGCATTTACTTGTGCAAAGATGTCTTTAAATTTTTCTTTGTTTGCTGAAAACTATCAAATAAAGTTCAGTTTTGACGAGGAAGTGGAAAATTTTAAACAGGAAACAGAAAGGAGCTTAACAGCTAGTTCATCAAAACAAAGACAACTGGTGCAATGCTCCTAATAATAGACCAAACACTCATTAACAATTGTTGCATACTGATTAAAATTTATTGAACATAGATGTTTAATTTTATTGTAAATAAAAACTAGTCATTTTTTATCAATTTAGCTCTAGTTAATTAACTTTATCTAATTATCTTTAATAAAAGACTGGGGTCTCATGGGTGTTTTTGTTATCGAGTAACGCTTGTTTGACTTTGTTCTTTCGGGTGATGTCATGATTTTATTAAATTGGGACATCCAAATCAAGGCATTAAAAGAAAAAAAAATGGTACTCAGTACACCTTCAATGCACACAATTAGCACACGGCTAATTAGCATATTGATACAGAGACATATTAAGGACTTTTTTTCAGTATGACATTGATAATATATGCACAGCACTTACTAAATTTCCCTTAAATGAATAAAACAGTGTCAGTTCACCAATATCTCTAAATCAGTGCAATATGGAGGGAAAGTACGAAAGAGCAACAGAGTGGCATGTTTCAGATTCGTTGTCATGATGGTATAATTACTGTTTGGTTATTTCAAGGTTTTCAGACTTATTTTGTTTAATATTTTCCAAGTTTGTCTGAAAATTTGTTATGTACTGTATAAGCATCAATGGATTGACCATAATGTCATAATTTTGATCCACCATGCTACTGCTGACCTAAATTCATTCTCTACAGACTTCAATCCAAAGATCAGTTAATGTCCAGACCCTTGAAACCCTGCTAGAAATGGTAGTGTGTGACTCTGTGGGTTAAGTTGTGATCGATAGCTTACCCTTTTGGTGATCTATGGAAGTTTTCCAGGCATTTATATGCAGTCCAGGAGGTTTACAATCCAGCCAGAAAATGTAGCGGTTACTATAAAGAGACTTTATGATAACTCAACAAGTAATTCATGATAACATAAATATTTACCACATTTTCTTATTAAAAAAAAAGATTGCTGTCACCATTATGTTGCTAAGAGACTTCTACTTTGACCCTGAAATTATAATTAAACCACTTCCTGTTAAAATTCCAACCAATCAGATCAGCTTAAATTGATGGTAATGTCCAATCAAGAGGAGCCAAAACCCAACAAGGGAAATAAAGTTCTATGTCTGCCTGAAAAGAAGAAAAATAATGGTCGTCAATGGCTGGAATGATGTCAAGAAGACGTTTCTGATGCACAGTGGTGCCAAGAACATGATAACTTGGAGTTTGCTTTGTGAGAATAGTAAGTAAATACTAGCATAAATAATTGGAAATTGGAAAAAATGCCTGGAGGAAAAAATGTAAATATGTAAATAGCCTCTGTTGTGTGTTTGTTTCAATGCCAATATTTTTTCTCCTGCAAGCCAAGACTTGACAGAATGATGTGCAGATGAGAAAAGGTTTGGTCACTGTTGATCTGTGTGTTATTTCTACAAAGTTCAGTTAGTAATAAATCCTGTTTTCTTTCTCTGACTGGCCTTCATGGTGCTATATCTATTGATACAAAGATTACCATCTAAGCGATCTAAAGTATCTAGAGTACACAGTTTGAAAATGTTTGAAATGTTTTGCAGCATAGCACAATAACTGTTGTCTTTGGTGAAGAGATGACTGAAATCCATCCTGCACAAGTGTGTTTTCAGTCCTTATTTTGAGAAAACTTTTCTTCTTTTTTTAAATATTAAGTATTGGCTTTGTTTTCTTATAAAGGATAATGACTTAATCAAATGTTTTTATGGATTTGTTTAACTCCATTTCCATAAAGGTTGCTTTACATACAGTGTGAGGACATGTTTTTCCACATCTTGCTTCTCCTTTGTCACCCATGAGTACAGTGAAAGTATAGGCTACGCTTCACAACTGTAATAAAAATCTAAATGGTAGCTAACTGGAAAAAAAAATCCCAAGAAAGAAGAGAAAAATGGAGAAAGCCATGTGACATGTATACATAGGAGTTATTTCCATCACCCTTATGCACTTCACTCTTGAAATCTTTCGAAAAGTTTAAGTTTTTTTTCATCTTTATTCACTTCCATTAGTTTCAAATGTCCTTAAAAGCCTTGAAAGAAGCACTGTTAATTAACAGGAAACATAGAAATGACAGATCAAGCCCAAATATAAAAGACTTGAAAGCTGTTGAAAAAAAAAAAAAAGACACTTAAGGCAAAGATGATTTCAAAACTTTGGTGGCATCTTTCACTTGAAGAAATTTAAATGTGAGAGGGAATAATCCTCTATTAGGTACACTCAAAGTTTACTTCCTGTCACAACCAAAACAGGTTGGATTTTTTGACTTTCTACCATTTAAAATTTTAAGGTGACACTAAGAAAATATTTCAAGAGAAAATTATTTATCGGCTCAGCTGGAGACAGGATAGTTGAAAAACTGGTTTGTTTCATGACGTGCAGGTTTTGTTAAAGCAACAAAGCAGAAAGAGAGCATTGAGCCCCACAGTCGTCCGAAATTCCCCACACCCAAGTGCCAGAGCTTGCCCGAATGCATCTCCTCCTCCCTGCTGGTTATCTACGGAGCGCCGCGGAGACTAACTTGCCAAACACAGCCTGAGCCCATTCGGCCACAGGGGAGGCCTGTCAATGGCCCAGATAGTTCTGGTAATTTCTCAGCGTTGACTTTGCTGCTGCGGCTGCTGCTGTGTTTTACATATTCAGAGAGGGAATCAAATATGAAGGGGGCACTTCCTTTGTTCTGGCATGTGTGTGTATGTGTGTGTTGTATAGCCAGGGCAGGGTGCATGCTCCCCTCCATGGATACGCCTTGAAGTCCATAAAGGCGTAAGGTATATTTGAAATAGAGAAGAGGGAGGAAAAGAGAAGTAAACAGGATTAGTGTTATCAGCTGCTCTTGCGGGGAACACACACAAACACATTCTGTATATATTCGAGGATGCAAACACTCACAAGGAATTGCAAATGAAACATGAATAAGTAAAGCAATAAAGCATTCTGTTGATGCGCTAGCTTCAGTCAGAGAAGTATTACTCTGCTCGGACCATGTGATCAAATAAGTGTTTTTCTTAACCTAAGTAGTCAAGCGTGATTGTCAATATGAAGATAATTGACCTAAATGCTCCCCTTTCTGACAGCACTGACAGCAACTCATGGCTCATGATGCCATAAAGGCACAGGAGGCGAATATGAGGGAGACGCTGATGCTTCAATTGCAACAAAACAGGCGATCAGTTAAAATAAAAAAAAAATAAAAAAAACGTGTTCAACCCCTGGAAAGAAAATGAGCGTGTATGCATTTCTCCCCGCAGCGCCTCGAAGAATAAACGTGATTTTCTGAAACTTGTTTCTGCCTATGTTCTGAATATCAGATATTAGAAGGGTTGAAAATCGGCCCTCCATCCTCCTCCTCCTTTCCAAAACAGCGGATGGTGCTAATTTCAAAAACATCATCTCCTCCGCGCCGGGTTCAGGAAGTTGATTTATAGACGGTGCTCGCGGAGTTAATTGCAGTGCACGACACCAATCAGTCTATGGGGGGATTTCTAAGGCGAGCGGGGATTAAATCGACCCGCAGCACAAACAAACAAACAACCATATTCATATCTCCTGCATTTATTTATCAATGTTTTAGATTGCGCTCTGCTTCTGAGATTGGCCCCTTTTTTTTGCCATAGATTCAATAAGTTGACAGAAACATTGTCAGCACTGGGGTGTCGCTTTATTTTCGCGCTGCCAACAAATCTGTCTTTAGGAAAATGGAAATGTATGTGTTAAACAAATGATGCAGCACCCCTCCCAGACTGGAGCCTTAAGAGTTTCTCCTCCACGAAATGATCACAGTCGTGTTCACGAGCATTCATCTTGATTATACAGACAGAAATGCCTTGATAATGATCTGCGGGAGCTGCTCCTCAGAGGTTTGTCAAAAAACAGTAAATGTCAAATCCCAGGCGGTGGTATCTAACTATCTGGTGCTATGACACACACACACACACACATGGCCTCCTCCCCTCTCCCACACTTGGCCAATGAGCCTCTTATTGCCTCCCATGCCTCCTCACTGTAACGCACTGAGAGAGATGGAGTGGAGAGCAGGCAGCTGCAGACCAACAACAGTGTGTGTGTTCATGTGTGTGAGGTCATCTGGCAAGGCATGTATGTTCAGGGACACAAAAACACTGCAGGAAAAATGGAAATCGAGTTCTGTACATTTGTTGCAAAGCTGTCAGAGCCATTTGTGGGTTTATTGTTTGCATTTGTTTAGTTTGTTGATGTCGGAAAAGATGTTTGACTTTCCAATAGACGGTGTAAAGATTCAACCGTAGAAACTGTTCGTTTTTATCAAGGAAAATTTTAATTAAAACTTTATCATTTTGCTGGTAGTAATACTGGATTAAAGCTTTTGTCTCTAATAATTCAGGCAAATTTACTAATATAAACTAATACTAATATATAGCCCATTTTATAAATAAGGCAACCCAATGTTGAATCGTTATGAGTGGCAGAACAACAAATGAAGTTCATGTTTAAATGTGTTGCTACCTGTTTTAGTTTCGGACAAGTGTTGCTTCAGCTAAGTACACAACAAGAAAAGGTTCATATTTGTTCAAAATTCTGAATAGAACTGATGAAAAAGATGATAGCCACTACTGAACTGATGTAAACACAGCGCTGGTTCCTCTAAAGGCCCATTCATGCTCCCTTACGTATGTAACTAGGGACATCCATTTAAAACGTTGTATGTCTTCTTCTGTGGTTTGTATCTTTCGCTGGTTGCATGTCAGTCATTCTGCTCAGCACTGCCCCCGCAATTTCTGATGGTATTGCTTTATTTCTGTGTCAAAAGACGGATAGCTAAGCTCTGTGAAAACCGACCAAATTATATACATAACCGGCAGGAGATGAATAAAACTGTCCATCCATCTTCGTATCCATCTTTGTTGAGCATAAATGTGCTTTAAAATGGCTTATCAATCCTATTAATGCATGATGATGTGCACATTCTCTATAGGAAGCCCCAAACAGAGCCTTGTAGAACTACTTATATTTGCTTGAACAGATGTATAGTTACCAATCAACACAAATAAGACTTTTCCAGAAAAAAAACAGACGCAAATCCAAAGCAATGATCTTCATTGTCCTCACTGACCAACTTCAATGTATTAAAAATATTTAAATAAATTGCCAAAAACTCAATGAAAAAAGTTGGAATCAGGACAAGCTTGCTATTGTGATCCATCAGTTTGTTTTTAATAAGACTTTTTAATGGCATGGGAACCAAGAATACTGATTTTTTTAGTTTGGAGGAATCTGTGTCCATTCTCATTAAATTAAAGATTTTAGCTGCTCAATAGTCTGTGGTTGTTTTCTGACTCCGTTCTTTATGATGCTCCATACATTTTCAATAGGAGTCTGATGTGGAAGGAAAGTAGCAGTTCTTCATCTCATGCACGCTAAGGCAAGGGGACTAAACCATCCAATGGTTTTCTTAGATTATTTTCTTTACATTTATTTTAATAAATTGTTGTTATGAACACATTGAGGATTTACTATTCTAGATTAAATTAATTTGATAAAACTAGTTTTTTAATTGGACTGTATCTTCACCTTAAGATGATTTTGTCCTGAAGTGGCACTATCCCAATAAAGTTGTATTGAACTGAACTGAACCTAGACAGTCAAGCACACACACGTTGTGTGAGTGTGACGCCGTGTTGTTTAAAATGATGCATGAATGTTTGGTGTCCTCCTTGTGTAATCCAGTTTCAGGTGTCATTTCTGGAAGCAGCAGTCAAAATGAGTAAAAATAGCTTTCCAAGGTCCTCCTGAGCCCATGTGCCCATGGCCTATGGGTTTCGGTTTAGGTCCAGTTTCTTTTTGTTGTTGTTGTTTTTTTTTTTTGCTTTTGTTTTTTTGTGTGTGTGTGTTTTGTTTTCCCCTCATGTCTGTTGTAATCCTTGACTTTTAAGATTCCCTAGTCTGATGTAATTTGTATTCAAGTTAGTCTTACTTTTTGTTTTGTAGAGTCTCTCCCCTTGTCTGTTCAGTTTAGTTTAATTCCTGCTTTTCTGTTGTACCTGATTTCTATTTCCTGATTATTACACTTACACCTCATTAGTAATTAGCTCTCTCTGTATGAATAATCCTTGGCTTCTTTGGTTCATTTCCTGATCCTCATCTATTTTGTCCCAGTTTGTGATTGTACTCCCAGCCTTTGTTCATTAAACCTGCAAGTGCAGTGGCTTTAGTTTATTTTATTAAATCTAAATTCCTGCATACATCTGCCTCCTTGTCACTTCTCATCCACGCCTCATAGCACATGTGGTTGCACTGATCATGGGGTCCTAACAGTTTCTCCTGCAGGACTGGCTGAGAGGTTGAAGGTCATGATCATCTAAAAGTGGTTTCTATCCTTGGCTATTACATATAAAGATTTCCCAGAACTCCCTGAATCTGTTCATCATATTCTATTCTGTGGATGCTGAAAGGTTCTTTGGAATCTGTCTTGGAGAAATATTTCTTCTTCTCACTTATGGATAATTCAACACAGCTTGGCATAAAGTTGTAAATCCCTCAATGTAAATATTAAACCTTTTTGTGAATGCTCCTTTTATACCCAGTCTTGGCACCCTTACCTGTAACAATTTCTTCCATGTTTTTTTTAAATGTGTAGTTGGCATTGAATTTATTTATAATTTCTAAAAAATGCACCCCCCCCCCCCCACACACACATATATTAAGTTGTTAAGTTATATATTAAGATTTGAGCTTTTTTTGCAATTTAGAAAATGTTACAATTTTTCTGTTAACTTTTTACATAAACATGACTTGAGCCACATGATTAGAAATTATTTGTTTTAACTGGAAAAGGAGTGTGTTCTTTTTGGAAATCTTGAAGCAGAATCAGTTTGTAAACTGGTATTTTGGAACACTAGTGTGTTCCAATTCTTTTTTGCATCTTCTTTTTAGCAATGTTTCCAGGTGTCATAACTTAACCTGACAACATTATGAATCAGTGGTGACTCTATTTTCTAATATTGCATGCTACTCCTATCAAATATGTTGAACAAATGCATAATGCAGGCCTTTTTAATTAAACAATTAGCTAGTCTTTCACTTTTTCAGTAAAATGTTGCTTTTTCAGATTGTTTTGGTGCACACAAGATTAACTTTACTGCCAAATTAGCAACTTAACTGCAGGGTTTAGTGAGTTTTCAGACCTTCGTGACTTTTTTTCACAGATAGTTTAGCTACAAATCTCCTTTTCATCTTCTGCTGCAGGAACACATCTTTTCACCTGTCCTGCAGGTGCATTACAACTGATTTTGTTTTGTTTTTTTCTTTGTTCTTTCTTTTTTTTATAGCACTTTGCTTAAATTTGTTTAAAATCGAGCTTCTAAAGTCAAACCCTCCAGGCATTCATGATGTTTCAGTCAAAACTATCAACACAAATTCAGTGAATCTTAATTAATTAAGAATTAATTCTGCAAATTTGCAGCACTCCTCCACACTACCTGATATACATGTGTCATATGTGTCGCACCTGCCGTCTACACTCACTGGCAAGGACCACACATGACACTTTCCCAATGCCCTGCATGAAAAAGAGGTAAACTGTTTTGTACTGTGTGCAACATAGTGGTGGAAATTACAAACAGTCATCAACTGACATTTTTCTACCACAAAAAAACAGCCAGAGAATGTCTGAAATGTGGAAACAGACAAATCACCATGACAGAGTTTATAACATCCAGGTTTGCTGCAAATGCTGAAAGAAGCCAAATATGTTTTTTAGTCTTTTGTTTGAACAGTAAGTTGCAGCTTTAAGATCACCGCTGAATCGTGAAGTTCTTACCCAGCGTGATTATTTCAGTAAAGAATGTTGGAATATCCAAATTTTTCACATTCATTTTAGGTCCCGACAATCATGATGAAAAATAAAAAGGCCAGAAATTTCTGAAAAGCAACATAATCATTACTGAACTCTAGTGATCAGGTTGGATTTAGCAACCAACTTGAAAGCCGTTCTTCCGCCATCTAGAAACACGTTGCTTCTGCCTCCTTTAACCAAATCTTTCTTGCAAGGACAAAACAAACAACTTTATCCTCTGTTCTTCACTTGGGATTTCCACCTGGGCAAAGCTGCACGTTTGCTTATTCTTGTTTTCTTTCTTACACCTGCCCTTAAACTGCTTCACCTTGACATCATATCCATCATTAAATGACTTGCTGAGCAAAAATGCATGAACATGGTTAATTCTGGAATAAAATAGGTTAAAGTCTATTGAGAGTTGCTATTTTTCTTGCAATCACAGTCAAATGTTAAAGAATGTAGAGTACATATATAAAGATGAAGCTTTGTTGAGTGGTGCTAATGTTTCTGCATTACAACCTTAAAGAAACAGAAGTACTGTAGGAAAACAAAAGTTGAACATGAAATTATTTTCATAGGTCTTTTGATGACATCTTTGACAACTGGAGCTTAATTTAAGCTTGCAAGTTCCAAAATTCCCCTATATACATTTCTGTACACTCACCAGCCATTTTTTAGGTACACCTTGCTGGTACCAGGTTGGACACCTTCTTCAGAATTGCCTTAATTATTTATAGCATGATGTTGGATGTTTTTTTCCATACTGACATGATCATCAGACAGTTGCTGCAGATTTGTCGGCTGCATCCATGATGAGAATCTCCCGTTCCACCACATCCCAAAGCTGCTCTATTGGATTGAGATCTGGTGACTGTGGAGGCCGTTGGAGTCCAGTGAACTCATTGCCATGTTCAAATAACCAGTAGGAGATGATTTGACCCCACCAGCTGAATGCTGCTGTTTAAATGGAGACTTATCACACCAAGAAATGTTTTTCCAGTCATCTGTTATCCAGTTTTGGTGAGCCTGTGTGGACTCTAACCTCACTTTCCTCTTCTTTGCTGGCAGGAGTGGAACCTAGTGGGGCGTCTGCTGCTGTAATCCACTCAGTTTGCCCATTGTCCTCTGTCTTCTGACATTAACAAGACATATTGGTCAAGACAACTGCTGCTCACTGGACATTTTGTCTTCATCAGACAATCCCAGTAGATCAGAAGTTTCTGAAATACTCAGACCAGAATTGCTGCCATGTGACTGACATCTTCCTTTTAATTAAAGTTCATTGACTTTCCTGTGGTTTTTCATTTTGTGTTCCTCTTTGTCAAACCCAAACTAGTGATGCTGCCTCCAGATTCTTAAACTTCTACCTTATCCTGCCATCCATAAAAGTAAAATTATTGCCTAATTTGGAGCAATAAAAAAGTTTTGTCTTCATCGTTTTTGACCTAAACATAATAATAATACGAACCAGTTGAACTGATCCTGAAAATACTGAAAAATCTAGGTCATTTTGATCTCGTTTAGACCTGAGATGAGCAGAAAGCGTGACTAAGGGTGCAGGTTTTTATATTTATACATGTAAAATACATCTCAATCACCTTTTGTCTGCCTACACAATCACTCTATCACACTCACACACACACACGTGGCATGCACTGTAGCAGCTGTGTAATTTAAATGTAAATGGCATCACAGGTTTCACTTCCTCAGTCGGTGGCTTTAGGACGAGTCGCTCGCGCTCACAAATGCAGACTGGCAGGTACTAAACGGTAAACGAGTAGAATTCCTCTTTAAAATGCTAATGAGAGTCAGCTCAGATATGTGTGTGTGACTGTGTGTGTGAACGAAGGCATGCTTTGTATATGCATGAGTGATTGTGTGTGCATTTGCAGCTCTAAATGAACTGCCAACTTTCAATGCGATTATGCTTTGTGACCTTTTTAAAGGGGCTGACATAATGTAGAGGATTTACTTTATTATTGAGTAACTTTATGCAACACATGCTTCTATTTCGTCAAGTGAGATCAGAGGGAAGCTGGGGTGGGAACGTTTCGAGTCATTTCATGGTTACAAATTTCTCCCGTATCATAAATTTGCAAGGCCTGAGACGTGAGCTGCCCTCCCGCAACCCTTGTGTTTGTTGTTTTGCCTCCACATATGGCCGGAGTGAAGCGCGTATGCTGCCCGCTGCCGCCGATGACAGCCTCTATGGTTTCCTGGTGAGCAGGCGAACATCTTGAGCGGTACAAATGTAGACCCAGCCCTCCTTTTGGCTGACGTCCAAACGCTGTCTCGCGTCTTCTGGGAGAACAAGAGGAGAAATGGAACAACTGGTTTTAATGAAACAATTACAAGACACTAATTATTATGTTAATGTTTTGCTACTATCATCAGCAACCGCTAACAGCCTCCTGCACCTAGAGGTTCAGAGCCTGCCATGCATGTGTGTGTGTATTAGAGATTTTTTTTTCCTTTTCAGCTAGGTGGGAAGATAGACATTTTGAGTTGAAATGGAAAAAAAAAAAAACGGACCACAAAGCACCGGCTGTTGTCATTGAATGTCAGGTACATTAATTCCCATAATACCCAGCGTAAACAAATTAGAAGCAGGGTTCCCACTGATTCAAAGTCATCACTTCTAGGTATGTGTGTGTCAGGAAACAGGCCTGGAGGCACACACATGAAGCAAACACACATACCTGCATGCAAACAAACGCATGTATCATGCAGACGCATGAATACACACATATAAACACATGCATCGTGGGCTAGCTCCTATTCCACACACACTCATGATGAGCTACAGAGGTTATTGTTAATGTAGTAGCAGTTATACATGTGCTGTACATTAAAGGATCATTCCACCTTCATGCAGAGACACCAGGTAAAAAGATGCACCAGCGGTAATATGATGCAAATAAATGCAGCAGCTGCACGTTTTTTAGCTGCAGGGCCCCTAAGAAGAGGTTATCATTCATTTTCACACTAGATGAAAGTTTTTTGGGGAGTGATGTTCCACTTTTCTGTGTCTTTTATGTAGTTTGAGGTTTTAGAAGTATAATACAAACACATGCACTCCTGAATAAATCAGTTAGAGTCATAAATTTGGATTTTTTTTTACCTTTTTGAACATCATTATGTGTAAAGCAGTATGTAAAGACCATATGGTCCTGCAGGGAAAATGAACTGTGGTCCAGATTACAGCAACTTTTGCTCTATTTGGTTTATTTTTGGGTGACGTGCTGTAATGCTATGGCTTGTTTAATGTCCAGATATGGCAAACACGAGTCAATAACCCAGATGTCATCATGTCAATATGTATGTGCCACTGTCGCCCAGATTAGGAACAATTCTGGTTTATTCCAACATTTTGAATTCTTAAATGTGCAAACACCCACATGCCACTGTTCCATGGTGTATGCCTATATCAGGTAAAACTTTATATAAGGGCCAGATCTGGGCTGGATTAAACTTGTTCTATGGTCCAGATAAAAAAGGAAAAACATATGCAAAGGCTATATGGCCCAGAAAAAGGCCAGCTCTGGTTTTTTGCAGCATTTCTGCATTAGGTCCTAACTTGGTTTACTGGCAAAATGTGGCCCAGAAGGAGTCCAAAGATGATGCGCTGAACCACACTTCATAATCTTGGTTTGATACAGCAGAAGCCAGATTTGGGCCATCTTTAGTCGATCTGTGGCTTAGAAAGGTCACCCCTGTCATTAAAGTCTAAATGTGGAGCAAAGAAAACTGCAGATGTGGGCCATGTTTAGGCCGATTATCATTTCCTACTTTAATAATTTGTTTTTAAAGGATTTATTGGATAGAAACTCCACATGCTTTTAAAACGTTTCATTTATTTTTTTTAATAAAGGACGCAGCATTTTAGTTGTTAACTGCTACTACTGGTTATTACCATGATGAATAATGACTTGCTCGAGAACAGACTGGGAAATATTATAATAAAAACTCATCAGACCAACACAAACTTACACACAATTTATTATTTTATTACCGTAGTATTAACACATGAGCTTGAATATTATGTGATCTGTGAAAATAAGCACAAACACATTTTTACCAATTTATCTGTTAATTTAGGAACTATATATGTTTTCCACCAAATTATTGTTCACTATTATTAGAATTATCATAAAATAAGTTTTTAATGATTAAACTATTAAATCTTAATCATTACTTTTTCTTGTCTAAATTATTAATTAACAGCTTAAAGCACTAAATTTTGTTGCTAAAATAACTATTTTACTTCATCCAAGCAGAAATGAGTTATTCAGGATGGCTGGACATCACTAAAGGTAGGTGGGAGGAAGCTTTTTCTTCCCAGTTTGACTCGACCGACCTTTTGATGCTAACACTCAACTTGTGAGTTTTTGTGCTGCTGTCGCCGTGCTCTCGGCCAGGTCTCCTTTTGAAAAAGCGTTTTTATTCTCGGTGGGACTACCTGGCTGACTGATGGGTCAGCGACAGCAGCAACAATGTCCCAGACTGTCTGCCATAAGTTGGTGAAAGAGGTGATTCATGAACAGTGGGCAATAGGTCTTGGCTCACACTCTTTGATTGAAACCTGTTTAGCAACGACTGCTAATTTCATTACATGGTGTCAGCGCACACTGAGTGGCTCCTAAAGGGCCCGCTTTGAACTCTCAGGACCGAAACAATGACACAGGCCAGTCAGGGGGCCTGATGGAAGTGTGACAGGTCGGTGGTGGGAGGAAAAACAAAACCTCCTCCCCTTGAAAAAAAGGTTTTCATAATGCTGAAGTCTGTCAAATATTTTGATATGTCCCACACACCATGGTGCAGCTCCTCCTGGGCTTTTTGCCTTTCAGCGGGGGAACAATTGACTTTCTTCATGATCAAGTCGTTCGCATCCCCGCCTCCTGGCAAAACCTTTCATGAGGAGCCATGGCTCGCCGTTGCAGCTGTTCTGCTGGGGTTCTTCCCATGGACACCGGGGCTAAAAACTCTTTGAGGAAGCTACTTGCAGGTTTCTCCTTTTTTTGGCCTCCCATCAAATGTTGGCTCACAAGAAACTTTTGAGTTGTTTTTTTTCTTTGCGAGGCCAGAGTTGGACCGAGGCTTCAGCATTTTTTTTTTTTTTTTTTTGCTTGTCTTTTTGTTTACAAACCAACACAATGATCAGTTCTCTCCAGGAATTGGCTCGTTACCCTTTTGTGTTCAAAATTTGACTCGATTTTTTAGCAAAAAACCAAACAATGGTGTTGCTTATTCATTTATTAGGAGCCCTTAAGGCAAAAATTGCTGGACACATGAATAGCTTGTAAAGAAACGTTAGACCTCATTTATTTGTCATGGTTTTGCAGTGTGGTTGTTTTTTTGTTTTTTTTTATTATGGTGTAATTATTTTCAAGAGTCTAGACATCAATTTACAAATAAAACCAAATATTTGATCCTGAAAAAGTTTTTATGTAAAGTGTCTATCTGCCTCGGAGGTTAAAAAATTAAGACTTTAGTAACTTGGTACAAAAAAACCTTCATTTATTTGTGGTTGTTTTTAAACATCCTAAGAAAAACCTTTCCTCTGAAATAAGTTGTAATTATGTGCACAAACAGTTTTTTCTTCCCACATTCCTCTAAAAATTAAATCCTGTCCACATGGTGCAAAGAAATAGATGGAGGAGTCAAACTAATAGATGGTGATCAATCATTGCATGTTGGCCAACCAGATGGCTGATAGAAAATTTTACCATTTTTGGATAAATTTGCACAGCGTGGAAATACAGAATATTTTGTGTGGACAGAGCTAGGTGGAGCTATTGCTGGACACTGGCATGTTGCAATGTTGGCTACTGGTTCTGCGTAATGGGAGTGTGTTTTTTACCTATCAATATTTTCAGTGCATACATACATACACCTTCATTCATCACTATGGTTGCAATTGACTGCATATCTATGTGCAAACTTAAAATGTCTTGATTAGCACAAGCATGATCCTGGCTAGGCCCTGCAATGGGCTGGTGACCTGTCCAGGTGATAAGCTCCAGCTCCCGCACAACCTTGAACTGGAATAAGCGGTATAGAAATGGATGAATGAAAGATCTTGACAATGTCTATTGCTGCCGTGTCAACATAGGTATGTGACACAACCCACACAGATTTTGAAAGTCTTTAAAGGCGTTTGGCCAAAAATGAATTTATGTTACCTCAAAGCAAAATTTGTATGTGGTTAAAAGGTGCAAACACTGAGAAAAATCAGTGTTTAAACTGACTTTGTGCATTTTCTGTGTCATGTACAGCGTTTGCACATCCTCTGTAGCTGACTCTAAAATGCAGACTTTCCAGAACATGCACCATGAAGGTAACTTTGTAAAGTTCACTATGGATAGAGGAAGTTTATGAATATTCATGAAAAATTACCCCAGCTCACCATTCCTGATAGCAAGGCCTTTTTCTGCCATGGTATTAAGGCTGTAAAAGAGATGAAAGGCTTGTGAACCATCCCCACTTCCTTGGCCTTATACTGAGACACAATGGCCAACCAGCCGCTCAATTAGTCTGCCATCTTAGACTGACTGTTTGACAGGTCTAGCTAATTGTTAATCCCGCCATAACTGTTGCTCAGAGTAATTAATCATGTAACAAAGAGGCTCCCAGTGAGGCGACCCTACTAGTGCGGATATGTGTGTCAAACAAGGAAGCGAGCGCTAACAGGGAAAAGGCGTCATAAAGGTTGTCCAATTTGCAGCTGAGGTTGATCAACAAATATTTAATCTTCATTTGCAGCACCTTAGTCTACGTCAGTTGTTTTTCCCTGATGTAAACAAGTGCGTGAGATCTCCTGGCTTATGTAAATGCGGGAGCCCCACAGGAATGGGTTCCAGGGGGTCAAGTACCATTCATCATGAGATGGAGTGTCATTTTCTCCACTTCATACGCAGGCAGCTGCTTAAGAGGAGGAAGAGAAAAGGAGGTATTCTTTGAGGGGGGAAGAAAAGGCAGAGCCGAGCACAATCCCAGCTTCAGAGAGGAGATGGCAGGGACGTAAGGAGGGGTTGAATAGAAACACAAGGTGCCACTGTGTCAGAATTCAAATGTGAGCACAACCGGTGATGTCATTCACCTCCCCAACCCCACCTCAAGTCATAAGACAAGCCGCATTCCTGGGAACGGGAAACAGACACAAAGAGCCACCGTGTTTTGCAGTTTTGTAATACTGACTCATTTTGTTGTGAGCCATAAGTAGGTTTTTTTCACTTGGTGTGTCCAAAGATGATTAATATGTTTTCTATCTCTGTGGCGACTGGTTGCAGCGGCAAACAAGAGCTGCTCTTGTTCAGATGAAAAAGGAATTTTAGGCTCTCAGGCTATTGGATCTCATAAAGGCCAAATTGGATAATTTGAGACAAAATGGACAGAGGTCACAGCTCATCTCCATCTTTCTCTTGTAAGATTTAAAGATAGTCACGCAAGAGATATGGTGACCTTGAGTGGTTCGGAGACCTTTCAGAGTGCCCAAAATGTTCCTTAACAGGAATTGAAAATAGAAGATCAACCCAATGGATCAAAATAAAGCTGATAATTTACTTCTGGAATGTGACAATCAGCAGCCAAACATAATAAAAGCTGTGTTCTTGCTTTGGCAAAAAGAAAGAAACCTGATGATTTAAGCAACAAAACAAAACCCACCAGGGAGCCGTTGGCTGCCCCGCCTGCTAGCCGACCTCCGCTGCTGCCGTCGTGCAAGACCAAAGCACAATACTGCGCACAAAAACCTGCAGACAATAACAACAAGCAGCGGGAATCCTTCCAGAGTTTGACTTGCTCCACAGGTGGTCACCAGCTGCTTACGAACAGGTTACTGAGGGCCTCAAGAGCGGAGCTGGGATTTTCATTTTAAGCGCAACAATGGCGATCAGCTCAGGTCCCAAAACTAGGAGGTTTTTGTTTCTTTCTTTCGTTCCTTTTTTTTTTTTTTTTTTTCATTTGGTAGTGCCTGGAGGTAAGTCGCCACTTCAGACAGCAGACAGTGAGGGCTTTTGTCTCAATGTCTGTGCCCAGAGATGGGGGCTATCAGAAATTCCCCTGTCTTAGCTCACATGATTCAATGAGAGCCCTGTGTGTCAGACGGAAGGCTGTTCTTTTCTTGTCTATTCATGTTGTACACCGGAGGGAAAGACCCGGCTCACTGAGGGCCTGCTTTAACTCACCCAACAAGACAACAAACTCTGCTGAACCCAGAATCCATTTAACTCACAATTGCACGGTTTTTCATGCAGAATGGCCCTTCAGTTCGAAATGGGCAATGCTCATGCACCAGTCCTTATAAAATCTTAAATCTGCTGCCAAATCTCATCTTCGAGATCTGTCTTAATACTTCAACTGTGGCCACCAAAGGAGTTCAGATAAGCAGATAAAGGAGAAAGATCCAGAGGCAGGCACATGGTCAGATTCAGGAAGCTTGTCTCATCACAAATAAAGGATGAATCTAAGCAGAGGTTGTCTTGCGGGCTCGGGGGTTTTCCAGTGGTCCTCTGACTTGATCTTGGCCTAAAAAACCCAGACTCCATGAGCACCATACCACCATGTAAGTATAAGCACTGTTAAATAACATAAATCTTATCAACGCTACTGGACTGCAACACCATTAGATATCTGGCAGTAAGTAAAATGCAATATTTCTTTTATGCAAATCGAGGCTGTTATTGTCCAAAATCACAAAGACGATTGTTGAATTTGTTATTAAAAGAGCCTTGGACAGAGACAGTTTTTCCTGGCAACAACTAAAACGGTGGTCGCTGGCACAGAGTGTACAGATTGGACTCTACCAATGTCCAGTCTGCTTAATTTTAGAAGAAACTTTCTCTCTAATCAAAGCAATATCATCCAAAGAACAAATGCATAAATAAAGAGGGTGTTGTTTTTGTTTGAATGACACCCAATTCATTTGAACAACCCAATAAGGAAGAAAAGCTCAAGCAGTTTCCGTTTGTCAAAATGGTTTTATATGAAGAAATTACCTGAAATTGTATTCTGTCCTGCTCTTTAGATCCGTGTAAAGGTCTACTAAGTTTCCTGATAGAAGAGCTGAAGTTAGAAAGCGAACCCAGTGCCTGCCCCGTACTCACAGGCAATAAATAAACAGGTAAGAATTAAATTAAATAAAATGAGTGATATCAGCTTTTTATTATTTTTATTTATTTTTTATTCTGCATGGGCTGTGGACAGTATTGACCAGTGTGTTTTTTTTCTATAGCATATTGACAACACAACAAATCTGCCAAAGTGCTGCACAATACATAACCGGAGGCAAAAATAAAACAATTTAAATTATTCAAAAAACTAAAATCAGATTAGACTGTTCTAACAAATTCTTAAATAAGCATTTGAATCCCTAAATAATGCAGTCATGTTAAAAATCACAGGGGTCATCATACAGTCAACAAAATGAGAACAGATAAAACTGCTCCCAATTATAATTCCTTTGACAAAAAACATGATGAAACAACAAAACCAAGACAGTGTAGATGTCTGGACATGTGCAAATCTCATATAAAATACTCCTATACCGATGTTAACTGAGGTAAAATCCCATGTCCGCACTGAGTTGGCTGAAAACCGTCTCTAAAATCAGGCTAATACTGAACCAGCAGTCAGCATAACATGTTAAATAGGTGAAATATTCCAAGTTTCCTTTATGGGAACCTTTTTTTATGATAATGTCTGCAAGATTTAAAGGTGAGAAAGTGTTATTGCTGCATATTCTGATAGCTATGACCTCATTTGCTAATTTAGACATAAAATCTCAAAGATATTGCAATGAAAAGGACATGTTTCAGTGCAAGCGATCAGCTAGGGAAGTTTTATGCCTAAGTCTGTTAGTTAAAAATGTCTCCCTGTTCACCTGTTTCCTTTAATAGGATGTGAAAAGTCTTAACACTTCATATGCTAACTCTAAAGGAATTCTTATTATGCATGTTGCCTTAAAGCGCATGAGCTCAACAGCCATTAATTTATGTATTTTTAATGTAATCCCATTATTTTTCATCTTCTCCCCTCAGAGGGGCTCAGCTGACGAGTCGTGGCAGCAGCTCGCTGTCCCTCGTGGTCACCTTAAACCTCGGTCAGGGTGCTTAGCCTGTCCTCGCAGCACCCTAAAATAAAACTTTCATCTCCCTCATCATCGTATCCTGAACTTGCCCCCACGTCCCTTCATTTACATTCATGCAGCTGATGTTTGTTGTGAACAGGCGCTGTCAGAGAGGATAAAGAAAGGTTACCTGGTGGCTGAGAGCGAGATGCTTTACACCAGCAGATTTATCCACACTGATGTTTTGATGTCACCACCGGCTCCTCCAGGCGCTTTGCTGTTGCAACGAACCAAACCCCAATCAAATCTTTGAAGTAGTCATGTATGCATAAGCGCCGTCTACCTTAATGCTAAATAATTAGCAAGCGAGCATGCGGCTCACTGGGATTGCTACCTCAGGGCTAAACTTGCTTTTCCTGCTTTGATCATTACGTTAATTAAATCTGGCTCCCTTGACAGGTTGAGGGCTAAAAAACAGGTAGGTGTCATAGTCACCTCGGTGAAGACAGAAGCACCTGGTGTGTGTGAGCGCTCCAGCTGTCAGCGGCGATGCCTTGAGACTCAGATGGCGGTGGCGTTAATTCGAACCGATGTCCCAAAAGGGGAGGGAGGGGAACAACTCAATCATAAGACTCCCCCGATTCTCCGGTCTGGAGGCGGACGAGGCTGCAGCTTTGGCCAGAGGAGGAAAGAAGTCATGTTGTCAGACCTCAGTGTCAGCTCGCGTCATAACCAGCGCCTAGGGGACAAATTAGAAGTGTGTTTCGAGAAATGTGTCAAAAGTGTTCTCGGTCCACATCACAGCAGAGAAATTGTGCAAAGAGGGACTTAAACCAAAGTCAAATGCCAAGAGAAGTCAGAGGAGGGACTCACCTATGTTTTTTTCAACTCTGACTGGCTGCAAACTATTAATAATTAAACATCTATGTATCGTGTGCAACATTTTTGTGTAATTTTTCTTGTAGATCTTGTGTGGGAGGTTTACTGACTGTAAACACCTCTTGGTTAGACAGCTTCAGCTCTCACAGTTTGTGTAAAAATGCTGCAGCAAAGGTCAAAGGCCTCCTGGGGTTTACATCAGGCTTCATAGGTCCCACATCAAGCATGTGAATTCACCATTGTCTATGTGTAGATCATTATGACATATTAAATTATTTCACTTAGAAGACAGAATCAACTGTTTCATACACAACAGCTTCAGTTTTGACTTTTTTTTTTGTGACATTGCAGGAGAAAATCAAAAATACATTTTAATAAGGGTGTAGGAGGAATAAAGTTTGCAACCCTCACTGTGTTTGGAGGTCTAAATTTGGAGGAAACTAAACCAAAGGCAATGATTTTCAAAGGTTTAGGTTGCTTTGGCTTGGACATTAGAATATTAAAATAGATCTAAACCAAAAATACACCTCACCTGGAACAAACAGCCAAACTTTGGTCTGATCAAATATGGTGTTCTTGGTTGGGATAGAGCTGATTATTGGTTTGGTTTGTTGTGTGAGAGCATTGTTTGGATGGTTTTGGCCAGTTGCAAGAAGCTAAAATGGTCTAATAAATATGATGCAAACCAACTCTTTAGATGTGTTGATAAAGGGGATGACAAGCTAAGAAAGAAAGAGATAGAGAATAGTAAGTATGCAGTTAATGCTGCAGGTTGAAAAGCTTTAGTATTTCTAGTTCAGTGACTTATTATTCAATCTCAGACAGGTTTCTAACCACACTAGTATGTTTCAGAAATAGACCCACCAGGACAATAATAACATTTCAGAAACAGTTTGAGGAGTAACAAGTGCAACTGAATGTGGATTGAAAATTAAATAAATGATGTGTAGAACAAACAGCAAAAGTATGGTGGCAAAAAGACTGGTTACAATAAAAGAAAAAAGGTAGGGGAAAATGTCAAGGACGAAAGAGAAGGTTAGGCAAAGCGTTTGAGAACATTTAATGAAATTACTTCAAGGGTCATGAGTGTTCAACCTCCCAAAAAAGTACTACTCTTTTTTTTTTTTTAAGTGGAGACTGTGAAAGACCATGAAACTACCCAAAGTCATCTGGAAAACCTATAGACAAAGACCACTAAGACGAATGAAAAGTGAATTTTAAGGGGGTTAATTCAGAGATAACTTTAGGAATCTACTAGTCACATTGGATGGTGATCAAAAGAAGTAAATATAAAGCCCAAAATGTAAAGATTATTATTTAGCTAGTCATTTAAAAATTATTTTGAAGGAATAATAATAATAGTTTACCACTTCTGGGAGATGAATAAAGCAGAATTTTTCATGTGGACTGATAGTGAAGTGGAGCTATTACCACAACTAAACAAAGGAGTTAATACAGCAAAGTACACAACTGGTGGCACACAATATATCACAGTCAGCTGATACTAAAACTAAAGCAAATAAAAAACTGAAAAGTGTTTGTAATTGATGATGCAAAAAAAAAAAAAAACTCAAATAAATTTTCCCAGAAAAAAGTAATATAAGAAAATAATCATGAAATCTACAACCCAAACGCTGAAAGAATTAGAACATTGTGTAAAATATGCACTTGGATGGTAATTTGGGTGTTCAGTCTGTGGCAAACACATCCAGCTCAAACATGATGTGCATGCAGATACTGTAGTTCAGCTGGATCTGGGAGTTTACGGGGGGCATTTAAGCTTTCTGTAAGACAATACACTGTGTCTTTAAAGTTTTTTTTTTCTTTCTTTTATTCTGATTGCATGCACAACACAGATAGGAACACTGAAGTGCCCCCAAAAAGTTGCAACAGTAGCGTTTAAACCTGAACCCATACATGCATGATTTGGTGCCTAAACCCAACAATTTCCTTTCAAATGCATCTGAACACAAGAAAGCACAATGTTGACCTCTGTTTTCCTTCCCTTTACTCCTTAGTTTTAGAATTAGGTATTACCAAATGATCTGATTGCTGCTCGTGTACCTGTGAGTGGATAATAATAACCTGAGGCCATACAGGTGTATGAGTGCTGAAAAACACTGAATCCCATTAATTTAGACTCCCTTTTAAAGGAGTGTTTACCTCATTTTGCCTCCTTTAATCCTCAAAGCTAACGAGTGGAAGTGGTTCTCTCCAGCACAGCAGCTGACATGCATTAGGCCGCAGGGCAGAAAAAGTCTCCCTATCTGTGATGGAAATGAAGCAAATGACATTAATTTCTTCTGAAATAATCTAGATTGTGTTTGTTGGATCTGCTCAGATTTAAAAAGCACTTTCTGTCTGAGCCCAGCAGCCTTTCCTCCACATCCTCATCCAGCGCCCCACACCACAGAGCATTCAGTAGTAATTAGTGTCTTCAATATGTTTAACCATCCCACATACCTGTTTAATCAAACCCTTTTCTGGGCATGTATTCAACCTTCAAAGGCAGCATTTGAAAAGGACTCGCAAAAACACAAAAGCAACTCTTCTCTGAAGCTCCTTTTGATCTAGATCATTAACGTTTTGGAATCAGAAGTTGACACAAGGCCCGGTTTTGTTGTCGCACTCCTGGATCCATTTCTGTGCGGTGGAAGTTGAAGATGTTTGGAAAATTGCTCCGATTATAGTGTTCATGTGCCATTTTATACTGCTTCCAAGAACAAGGGGAGCTGCAGCCAAACCAGACTACACCAATAAAAGCTGGCGGAACTGGCCGTGCTTTCATGGACCACATGGTCTCTTCACCGAGTGGACACGTTTTATTATCATGGTAATCGACTTTGTAATTCCAGTGCGAACAACTCCACCCTGCTCCATTTGCAACAGAGAGATCTCAACACCAATTAAAGCCCAGAGCATCAAGGAACAATGCTTTAATAGACATGACAAATGAACTACACCACAAGTTCATCCATCAAAACTTCAAACTGCTCTTTCGACCCCCTTTTTTTTCAGTAGTTGGGCCCACTGCAGCTCTACTAAACCCTTCATTAAACTTTAAATTCTGCTTGCTGCTCAAGTTTTGGCTGTGCGCATCAAAGATGGACTCTGTCGTGGAAAAGTTGTTCCATCCACGTATGTATTCAAAGCTGATAGGACTTCCTCAGAGGGTTAATTCAGTCTTCAAACCTTTTAAAAACCAAGCCTGTCCCCATCACATCATCACCCAGCTCTCCTGTCTCTTTCTGTCTCCTCCCTCAGCCTCAAAGAGCTGATGTTTTTGCCTGTGGGCAGCGTTTCTGAAAAATCACAAGAAATTCATTTCCTGTCTGGATGGAATATAACAAAGGCATTCCTCATGACAGGCCTCTCTTCCTGTCATCTGCAGGCCACAAGTCCACAGACCTATTAATAGAAACTCCCTCCTCTTTGCTTCTTTATCACAACCAGACTGCAGAACCCCCATCAGGTGATTTGATTAACAAATTACAGACGTGCAGGAAGTCTGAAAGGAGTTTAGGCAAAAAGGTAAAAGCGCAGTGTGTAGTACACACCATTAAAAATTCAGTTTGATTACTCTTTACTCAGTAGCTGATTTCTGACCTAGTTCAGAGTAATTAGCTTTACACTGTTCAGTCACTTTAGTAAACAAGGATATTTTCCTAGTGAGATAACTTTGCAGCAGCTCTCGGTTTCTTGGCACTGAGCCTCAGCAGGGATTATCTCCGATCTGAAGGAGATACCTATCTGTTGATATTCCTCCTTTAATAACAGCACTCATTCCCTCCGGAGAGGCACAGAGTTCTGTGTGGTGAGATGTCGTCTTCGTTGTAAGATGATGCTTTTACTGAGGGAGCAGGTGTTTGGTTTCCCTTTTCAGCACAAAATTCTCAATGATGAAAACGATTTCAGACAATGATCAGTTCAGATAAACCATTCTGTTCAATGTTGAAGTTTAAGTAAGACTAGCGTGTTATTTTTAGTTTAGTAAAATTTTAGAAGAGTAAACTGTCACTGTAATCGTCTGTAAAGGTCAGAGAATACATAATGTCTAAGTTCAACATTCAACAATTGAAAACTGGACTTACATTCACTAAATTTAAAGCTTTTAAAGTGTCACAAAAACAAACAATAGTCTGAAATGTTTAGTGGTTTAAAGTGAATAAACTCAGCTGTGTGGTGTCACCAGAAGGTGGTGTGGCAATGTGAAAGTCATCAGGTCGGCTTCTTCTGTGGTTGTGACTAGCGGATGGCCACCAAAGATCCAAGGTTCGACAATGCCACCCAGAAGCCACCAGCATAATTTGCTACACCTGGGCTTAAATACTCTGCCCCACTAACTCGTCTGTGTGCCCTGAACTCAATAGCCCAGCGCCTTACAGTGGCCTGAAGGAAAACTCCATCCTGCCAACACTGGATGTGGTATCAGTTCAGTAGAAGTAGTAGTTGTCATAATCAGAAACAAACTTTAGATAGAAAGTAAAAGAAACATCAACAGTATTAAGTTTTTAATGAAACAAACATTTTTATTTTTATTTGCCTTTTTCTTATTTATGTCTTTTAAATGTTAATATGGACCCACAATAAAAATCAGACAGAACAAAAACATGTTCTGGCAGAAATTCTCATGGTAATCAGGACCCTGGAGTGCTAGTGCCCCAGCCAGTAAAAATCAGTCTGATGCTGTCGCTTATCTCTTATCTCTCTCTTGCTATGTCAGAGTAACAAACCGCTGACATCAGAGACTATGGACAAGTTCATGGTGACCAGTAACACCATTTTAAATATTGTTCCGTTAGTTTGAGAGGAAAGAAGGAAGGTCTCAGGTCTTTCATCTACGATGCTGCATGCACTACTGCAACAATGCCAGTGGACAACTGACCAATCAGGGTGCTACTGCAGGTTAAGAGACTGAGAGATTGCAGCCTTGATTAATCCACAGGAATGAGAAATAAAACATGAAGCTGCTCAATGTCTACTGGTATGTAGGTATGAATAAAGTTCTTTGATTCTTATTCTGAATTTGAGCATATAATACAGGCATTGTATAGTCATTTTAGAAATACCGAGGTCCACCACCCATTATAGCCCACACATCTCAAGGTACCAAAATGAAGCATATATCTATTTAAAATAAAAGCAACTTATGTTTCAAACAAAACACTTCCTCTCTCTCATGCACTGTTTTCTCCATCTATTCTTTCCTCTTCTTTTTGCTCTCTACATCCCTTTGAACATCCTATCTCATCCCACATCTCTCCGGTCTAAATGTATCAAAAACATTTGAGGTAAAGTTATCTAATACCTCCCTAAGTTTTTTATTATTATTTTTTTATTTATTTATTTATTTTATCTGGAATGATCAAACACATCTCTCTGTGGCCAGCAGTTTACCCTGAATGAGATCACATTTTGTATGTTATTAGCAACACAGGGACATACACCTCATATATCCATATAACACTTTATTCTGCAGACTGTTTCTACAAACATTTGTGAAGGAATAAGTCACTCTCATTAGCTTAGTGAATTCTAGCATGGTGCTGTGATAGAATACCACCTGTGCAATAAGTCCAGTCGTGAAGCTTCCTCACTCCTAAATATTCATAACAAAGTGGAAGTGATGGTGAATGACATAAACGCAGCCACGAAGTGTACGGCCCTGTAAATGACTGAGCGGGGTCGGCGGATGCTGAGGTGCATAGTGCGCAAAGGTTGGCAACTTTCTGCAGAGTCAGTTGCTACAGGTGTCCAAACTTCATGTGGCCTTCAAATCAGCTCAAGAGCAGTGCGAAGAGAGCTTTATGGATTGGGTTTCCCTGGCCGAGCAGCTGCATCTAAGCCACACATCGCCAAAAGCAATGCAAAGCGTCGGATTCAGTTGTGTAGAGAACACTGCCACTGGACTCTGGATCTGTGGAGACACGTTCTCTGGTTCACCATCTGGCGAGCCGATGGAAAAGTCTGAGTATGGCAGTTGCCATGAGAACGCTACTTGTCTGACTAAATTGTGCCAAGTGTAAAGTTTGGTGTAGGAGGGATTATGGTTTGGGGTTGTTTTTCAGGAGCTGGACTTGGCCCTTTAGTTCTATGAAAGGAAGATCTGGGACAATTCCATGCTCCCAACTTTGTGGGAACAGTTTGGGAATGGCTCTTTCCTGTTCCAACATGACCAAGCAAGGTCAATACATTAATTTGATTGGCCTGCACAGAGTCCTGACCTCAACCCAACAGAACACCTTTGGAATGAATTATAGTGGAGGCTGAGAGCCAGGCCTTTTCGTCCAACATCAGTGACTGACCTCACAAATGAGCTTTTGGAGGAATGGTCAAAGATTCCTAAACACACTCCTAACCCTTGTGGAAAGCCATCCCAGAAGATCTGAAGCTGTTACAGCTGCAAAGGGTGGGCCAATGTCATATTGAACTCATTTGATTAAGAATGGGATGTCTATTAAGTTCATATGAAAGTCAAGACAGGTGAGCCAATACATTTGGCAATATAGTATATCATAAACATATTTATTACTGCATAGTTGATCATTTGAACCAAATTGGAAGCCTTAGTTTAAAAGATTGCAGGGAACTCTTGATTTGATTATTAGCACAGAAACCTAAACCTAGCAGACAGATGGAAATTACTTTCCTAAAAATCAGCTACAGTGTTACGCATCTCCAACAGCTCCACATTTTCTCCCTCTGTACTTGGATTCCACCTGATAGTGTATCGATAGTACCTGATAGTATCTGCCTGCAGCACCAAAGGACTCCATAGGGATGTTTGTCTTGCACCTGTCCTTTTCCTTCTCCTTAGATTGCCTCCTCACCTCTGCTTCTGTGTTCTGGTTGACTCTCAAATGTTTAAGGGGGTTTGTGGTCTTACCACACATCAAACTGTGCATTATTGCTGTTTGTGGAGCTGAAATGTCTCTCCACACATGACAGTGCTTTAGACTGATTAATGACTGATCAGTGAGTGGCGCTGCTGCTAGCTATGCTGTGCCTTATTTCGCACATGACAAAGGCAGGGGGAAGAAGAAGTAGTTCCTGTCTATCCTGATAGTTTAGCTACTTTCCACTGTGTTCATGTTAATGATAATTATTAATATGAGAAGGAGATTTAGTTTGACAATAAGTTTGAGAATGTAAATAGGCTAGATGATATGAGAGGAACTGAAATTTCAGTATCAACCTGCACATCACTTCTCAGATACCCACGTAGCTAAAAAAAGTATTTATTTTATTAATTTTATTACGCACAGTGGAAAAATACCAAGGTCCAGACCTTGGTGTCCTCAATGGTAGCTATGGCCTTGTGCCTTTTCGAACTTAACTGTCTACTAACTTGTCTGCTCATATTTAAAGGAATATTTCCATGCTATCCTGATCTTATTATGAATTATGTCCATACATCAGCAGAACATGTGGCCGAGTTTGACTTCTTTTCATATCAGCAGTGGAAACAAACAACAACCTTATTGAAATTTTTGTATAATTTAGGTGAACCAACCTCTTCACCAGTCAAATCAAAGCAAATTAAGCAAATCTGAACGGCTGCATCACCCAATTTGTTTGTGTCAGAAGTTAATGGATGTTAACAAGCCAAACGTGGATTCAGCATTCATATTCAAATGTGAAATCATCCGAGCTCAGCAGAGTGTGTATGCTCCAATTAAAAGATCCTGCAAACCCAAATTGTCTCTTTCATAAAGAATGATGTTTGCAGGTAGTTTTTATTGGTGTTACATGACAGACATGCAGTAGGCATAAACAAGGGTGTGCTGCAGATGCTGCAGAGCAGCCATCACCCATCACTCGTACAAACTCGCTGTCAGTTGGTCCATCACAGCAGTTGATCATACACTAATATCTCGGGGCATCAGCAGCTATTCCAGAAGCAGAACTAACAAGTTAAGCCCAAACATTGGGCCTGCATGGCAGTGAGGGCGTTTAATGAACGTGTGTGTCGGTGGGGGCCATGCATACATCAAACAGAGACGGTCGGTCAATATTGGGGTATGGAGAATCAACACGCATTTTTAAAGGAGAGGCTTATGCTCAAACATCACAGTGCCGGTTGCCGGGCCGGAGCATTTCCCGGGGCCTGGATCGTCATTTCTCATTTGTTGCATTAGCGGTAAAGACGGCGTACAAATAAAATTTCCCTGAGCAAGGGAGGTATCTTTGCATACAAAACAAGGCTGTGTGTAATTTTCAACGGAGCGAGAGGGAGGAATGAAAGTGTTGAGAAATACACACCTTCATTGGGACACAGTCAGGAAAACCCATTTAGGAAATTAGCATTTTTGAAATAGTGGATTTTCAGAGGCAAACTGTTGTGTCTTGATGTGAGGGTGAGCAGCATGAAGGGGTAGAGGGTGGATTTAGACATGAGAAAGTGGAATTTGGCACAAAGTTTAATGATGTTGCTGGTTTTTATTCGCCTTTGTGGGTTTGACTCATTCAACTTCAGCAGGAAAGAAAAAAAAAACTTCACTTTGATTAGTTTTCCTTGTCTCTCACCTAAAATGATATTTTTATGGATGTTTATAATGAATGAGTCTCATCAGGAGCACCATCCTCAGTATGTGACATTCATTTTAGGGAATAAAAAGTCCCATCCAATTATTTCTGCCTCAAAAGCAGACAACTATAGCTCACGTGTAATTTTTTTAAGCTAAGTTTAGCTTTATTTGCTATCCTCAGAAGCACAAATGGGTAATACTCTTTAAAATATAAAGACGGTACTGATTGGCGGCACCTTTATTATCACACAGGCTCCCTAACAGATGATTTTAGTGTAGAAATCACAGCTGAGAAATAGAAAGAAATCTGGCAGAAAGCTAAAAGAATCTGTCTGAGACGACTCCACATGTCTCCCAGCTGAAGATGTGAAAAAAAAATATATCACGTCTGTGCCTACAGTGTAAAATGACAGAAGACACCTACGACCGTGGCATGTGGTCTGACCACAAAATGGTGCACTGCCGGACAAATATAGAGTCGGAGCCAGGGAGTATTTTTGGTACCGGGTGTGATGTGAACCGTCCTTCGTTCTTCTTGTGGGAAGAGTCAGGATGAAAACTAAGCAGAGTTGATGTCTGTGTCCGATACGTGTGTCCTGATCCTGCAGCCTGCGGGACACAAACTAATCTTTCATCTCTTTTCATTACTGTAATGGTTTTTTGACAACTAATGAGATCATGTTGATTCATGCCTCCTCCTTAAGTCGGACCTTTCTGTTGCTTTTTATAAAAGTACACAAAGTCCTGCAATGCAAATGTTACATATTCTAAATGTTTTAAGAAAGGAATTTTCACTTCTTTTGGCCATTTGCATGTGTCTGCAACTTCTTGATTTCTACATTGAGGACAAAACTACTAAAGAGTCTAGATAACCCTTCAAACAAGTACACTAAATTTACAACAAAAGGACAGCTTCTTACTGCAAGTATGTTAAGTCTGGAATAGTTCCTTGTGACAAGGGCACTAAGACTACATTCACAGGTAACTGGATTTGAAATTATATTTTCCTATTAAGGCTAAATTAAATAAAAGTTGATAAAATAAAGTTTCCCAGATTTTTTTTTTTTTTTTTTTTTGTAACATTATTTTGAGTTCTCACTTTTAACTTCTTTAGTAGAGTGAATCAAACACAGAAATAATTTAATGAGTGACACACTGCATCTGAGAAACTCCATGGTGATTAACAAGGAAATCATTGGATTATGGCATAAATGGTACATAAATGGAACAATCCCAACGAGCAAAGCAAACATAGTTTTGTATGTTTTTTCTTTTACAAAAAAAAAAAAAGAAAATATAATATATTTATAAAACAAGACGTCAAAGAATTTAGATTTAAAAAAAAATCTAATCAAATGGGATTAAATTACCAAAATTTAACAAACTAAAACAAGAAACAAACATCAAGATTGGTCATAAAAACACACATAATGGATGATGTGGAATATAACCCACCTCTAATGAATATATTAAAATGAAGAAAACAATAAAAGTGTATTTATATAGCACTTTTCTATACAATATTATAAAGTGGTTAACATAGGAGCATCTTCACAGAAGACTTTGAAAACAGAATGACACATAAATAATAAAAAAAAAAGGTTGATGAGATAGAAAGTGATTAAATTAAAATATAAAACAACCAGATAAAAAGATCAAAATGAAAAGAAAATACATAATTCAGATGTGATAATGCCGCCCTAGGCAAACACCATAGTCCCAGTACACCTAAAATACAACTTGTCCACATTGATAGCATAAGAACAAAATGGACAAAACCTCGTACTACACGCATTCTACAGTATGAGCACCTCTCTTAAGCACTGATGCTTTTTCCCTTTTTTAATCTGACATTTCTGAACATCACTTGTCACTTTTCATTCAGCTTTGCATAAGTGAAAGAAAAGAAGTGACTCCTGCTGCAGATCCATGCTGCTTCGAGCTCCGCTGCCCATTTAAAGGCAACATCAATGAAACTCTCTCCCTCCACCTCTCCCTCTTGTCATGCCAAATTGTGTTTTACAGCATCTGTTCATTATAGATGGCCGACATGATGGATATGGTCATAATATTAATGTAAGACTGACACAGCAGAGACATGAATCATGGCCGACTTTATTTCAAAGCTGGCGTTTCATTGGCCCACCACTAAAAAGTGATATATAAATGTCAGCGAATGGCAGCCGTAAAGCATTATGAAGTACATTTGATGGTACGTTTTCACTGTTATCAACCCGCTGTTATTTACTAATACATCTTCTTCATGTGGCAGGACTTGTGGATGTCCATGTCATTTTTTGATGGCAAAAATACTACCTTTTGTCTCTTTCAGGTGCTATTTCTGCTGGAAGAAGATGAAAAGGTAAGAATGGGCTGAAGAAGGATGTTCTCATATGTGGTGTTGGCCTTTGGGTATGGAAGTCCAAGGGTGACATTAAATTGAAAGCGTTCAATCAGATTGAAACTTAATGTCTCATAGGCATGCGTAATGTATGAGAAGAGACTATCAATCTTTTCATGATATTATGGCTTCATTTTCACAGAGGAATTTAGAACCACAAGAATTCCTTAGTTTCACTATATTAGATTATCTAACATATAAAAACTATATTTTTATTTCTTTCTTTTTTCTGTAGCACTTTGACAGAATCAAAATCTAAAGTGTGATACAAATGAAAATTTATAATTACTATTATTATTTAGGATTTTCCTTCATGTACTCATTTTAATTAGAAGTGTATTTTGTATTTATTAACCTTTTAATTTTTTTTTCTTAAAAATACTTTAATATTTAATAATTAAATATTTTAATACTTAAAATAAAATTGCCCACTGAAGAAGGAGGGTTGTGGTGGGCTGAGAAAAAAACAGACAGAAGGGTCAATAAATGCAGCATGTAACATACTTGTTATTCTAAATCATCTCTACCATGTCCTAGATCATAAATCAGAATTCATAAATCATCATCTCACCAACCATCTCCATGGTGAAAATTTCATAAAACCACCAGATGTGACGACTGAAGTTAAACAGCCTAAATTGATTAAGAAACTCTGATAAAAACTGATGATCTGGATAAAAACAGGATTTTTCTTGTATCACTGAAGGGTAAGTGTTTGTGCAGCAGTGATAAAAGCCCTTCAGCAGCATCACCCAGAGTCAACACCTGTTGATATAAATGATCATTGGCAGGTTGTTTTTCTTCACTTTTTTACATTAGATTATCATTTTAGTTGTAACAATCAGTTAAATTTTTCATAAAATGTAAATCTAAAAAAGTTCTAATTTGTGCCCCCCTTTGGTCAGTGATCCTGCCTGGACCCCAATCAAAACTTTTCTAGACCCGCACCTGCACAGCAGGAGTATAAACGCTGTATACCGCCAGCCAACTGCTGCCAAAAACAATACTTTGAGGTAAAGATGTGATGGTGTGAACCACAAACTGCTAGTTTCCTCCTTCCCAGCTGAACAATAAACAAATGCAACAAGAGAGAAAAGTCGATCAGCTGATCACCGACAACCGTCATGATTCACGGAACAACATGAGAAGGAGAAAACAGCTGCTGCACAAACACTGAGACGACCAAAGAGCCACTATAGAGCAGACATGTTCGTCCAAACGTTGGTACTTAAAAAAAAAGTGGGAAAAGTGCAGGTGTGGGTCATCTTTCCCACATCTTTCCCATCTCACCTCTCCACGTCCCGCCGTCATAACAGAGAAATGACGGATGTATGGGGCTTATCATGCTGCACATGCATTACTTGTGTTACTTATTTGTGTTCAAAAATATTAAAACTGCATAAATTAGTTACCGCCATTACCGCAATATTTTTGACAACCCTAATATAT
>JBAFTB010000027.1:6436062-6453740 GCA_037177355.1 Melanotaenia trifasciata
TGTTTTTTTAATTTTTTGTGTTTCTGTATATATTTATTTAGTTTGCTTTGTTGTGCCATTTTGATAAAATACTAAAAAGTACACTGACTAGTTCTAAGACAGAATTGGTCACAAGTAAGAACACGACAATCTGGTTGATTGTAAAAGACAGTCTGGTCATGTTGGTGATCAATCCAGCTTTAAAGAGGCTACAGATCCTCAATTAAGCCATTCTCTGATCCCTTCCATGTCAACTTACTGTTTAAAAGGAAGCATAAATACAAGAATAAATGCGGACATGCATTAAAAGATGAAAAAAAAAAAAAAAAAAAAAACCTGAAAAATAAATATATGTAAATATTTACATGTATTAGTATTGGTATTTGTTAATTTCCATACAAAATTTTTATTTATCAGTGTTTTTGTTTTGTTTTTTCTTATGGGGGGTGGGGGGGCACTGTGGACCTATATAGACAGCAGCAATAACTGAATTTAAAATAACAATAATCAAAATAATAATATAAACTCACCAAGACTAATATTACTGATTTACATGAGCTTTAGTGATATTATTGTATTAGTTGGAGTTTTTTTATGTCACCTCTGGGCTTCTATACATGACTGTTGGTAGAAGAAGGATGATGTTTTTCAAGACTGAAGATACTAGACTAGTTGTTTTTTAGCATTAAGTGTTTTACACAAATAAAGCTGTTGAACATAATAAAACAAACACAAACTAATCTTTTATTTTAATATAACAATATTTAACTTATCTACAATATCAAACTCCAGCATCCTACATAAACATCCCATTAGCTCCAGTCAAACTTTCTATGTTTGATATGATGTAGCTAATTGTGTGTTAATCGAACACAGTGATTTTGATAAGACCAGAAGCAGAAATCGCGTTCCTCCGAAGCTCTCGCTGCCTCAATGTGCCGCTTTCTGAATAAATCAGTACAGATTAGTGACTACCTGCATGTAATTGTAAGCAGGCATGTAATCCTCTGAAATACTGAAACAGCCGTGGAATGCGATTACTTTCAGACAGTTTTTGGTTTATTCATCTGGGGAAAAAAAAAACAACATAGCATTCACTTAAACTTGGATGATGATGATGATGATGATGGACAAACTGCTGTGACTGAAATCTAGCTAAAAAAAAAACTGAAAAAATGAACAGCTATGCTGCTTTAATTGATGTGATACTATTCATATTTGTAAATTATTTACCAAGAAATCCCAATTTTCTCTTTTTGGATATTTGTTCTTTTACACTTTTTAAAGATTTCAAGGCTCTCCAGTGCTTTAGTTGCACCTTTAACCCAAAACATTTTCAATAATCTGCTGCCAGGAATTTTGAGCATTTCAGTGATCGTGTGGTTAACTTTAAGAGGACTCTCCACCCTGTTATAATGACAGATCTGGGAAATTACTGAGCACGAGGAAAATTGAAGCCATATGGGACACCTTTATCTGCAGTGTGACAGACATCCACACACCTAAACCCAAAACTTTTAAACAAAAACAGTTTTAAAGCAGCAATTCAAACATTTTTTTTTAGTCTGCTGTTATCTTTTGAAAATCTTGCCCTGTGATTGGCTGCTTGCCTGTGATGCAGGGAATTGGCTCAAAGTTCATGTCAGTCAATGGCATAATCATTGCAACTTAACTGGTGAAATAGCTTGTTATAAGTGCGTGTTTATGTGTGTGTGAACTCCCATCCTACATCACTTGCCCGGATTCCCTCCATCCTGTCACCAACAGCACATAAAAACAATCTTCTTCTAATATTTTACCATGACACCAAGTCATGTAAATTATGACGGGGTGTTGGTATGTAGTCTGTAATTACACATCATCCTCCTCCTCCTCATTTTGGAGTGTTAGTGGAGGCTGCGTTCGGGGCCTCTCCGTCTCCTCAGCCTCCTCCAGCTCCCTCCTCAGCTCTGTGGCTGCTCCCAGCTCGTCCTGTTTGAAAGACGACTGCTGCACCCTACAGTTTAAAAACAGCCTCTCCCTGCCTCCAAACACTGCTTGCTCTCAGCTACTTCACATCACACTCACACACTTGCTGACTTTTTGTGGAAAATATCGTCCCTAAAGGCGGCTCCTAAAAAAATAATAATAATAATCCAGAATTTCTGATTAGATCAACATTGATTTGGGTAAACTTGTTCTCTTGTGCAGAGACGTGTCACTGTTGTCGTGGAGCTTAAAACTGCTTCAAAGCCTTAAATGATTTTTGGTTTCTGTGGCAGGTTGTTGAGTCCGATGAGGGTCTGAATTAAATATCAAATGCTTTCCTCTCCTAATGGTGAAGGCCGCAGAGAGAGTACTCTGAATTTTTGGCACAAACATGATAGGATTTTACTGTGGAGTCACCTCAGAAGCTCATTTTGGTTCAAATTGAAAATCGATGTGGTACTTCTTTTCCACTTAAGGTAATTATGTTGTCCTCTCATGTCAAAAGGAGATGAAGTATCCCTCTATGTGTAAATCTGCACAAAGAAAGATGCCCAGAAAGTAAAGAATGTGTAACGATAAATAGTTTCCCCTTACAGTTACAGTTCATAATTCTGGTTTTAGATTTGACTCTGTTTGTGGGAAAAAAATAATTTAAATTTAAATTGGCTTAAATGTGTGCTGTTATACTTCGATAAACAAAACAAGCATCATCGTCCTTTGGGTTCAGATGGTGTCTTAGTCTTTTTGGAAACAAACAAGTTTTCTCCTGATGTTTTAAAGGTGTGTTAAACCCAATTTTTATCTAACTATAATAGAAAAACAACCATAGCGGTCAGTCTAGTTTGGATCTCCTCCCAGCAGTGGCAATATCAACAAGGAGCTTTGGCTTGTAAATCCCACTTGAAGTAGTGGAATCAGCTCTCAACACACAGAGACACAGACAGCCAAGTGTGCTCTGAACAGTATTTCCAACACTGCATTTGTACCGTTAGAATATCAAAATGTAAAAAATAAAAAAAAGTACAGAAGAGGAGGGAAATAGTTATCTTGAAATCCTGCACTGGCATCTATATTTATATATATATATATTTCTTTTCTACTTTAAGATGTCAGTTTTAATCAAATTTGAACCTCCACAAGCGAAATAAAAAGTTATCGTTGTTAGATTTAAAGATGACATTGTTTTCAAGTCGGAATAAAATCCCACATTTTAAACTATTTTTAAAAAAATCTTAATTTCCTTTCATTCATTCAAATCTTAGTTTTTTTTTCATATTCTATTTAAAAAGCTCTCTTTAGAAGCTTCAAAATATCCCATTACAATGAAATCAATCACACTGACAACTAATAGATCAGCGTATTGCTTGTCTATCGGGAAACTAAGCAGCACAGCAGTGATCGGACTAAAACTGCTTGTAATGATGCCTAAAACTACAGCAGGTATCGGATATAATAATACAGAAGACAGTGACATTTCATAAAACATCTGACATGGCATCCTCCTGCACGGAAGAGATGAACTAAATCCTGAAGACTTCAAACTTAATCCAGAAAAAAAGCTGCTGAATTACTCATAAAAATATCTTCAGCTGTTTACATATTTTTCTTGCAACCATTACGTCCCGATTACAACCGTTCGAACCAGCTCACGACATGCAGTCATTGTAGTGTTTTGGTGCATATTATTCAGTTTTGTAAAAGCTGGAATTTCCAGGCTTTTCTTTAACACCTCTCTAACCATAAATATTCATATACAGCACTGTTATTCATCAACATATTATCATGATATTTCATGCACATTGTTTAATATACAGTATATTAGAATTTGGCTCAAATCAAAGGTTTGCAGTTTCATTTCCACGCTGCTGTAGTGGATTTTTTTTTAACAAACAAAACAAAACAACAACAACAACAAAAAAAAAGAAAACAGAAATATGCCTCTGACTTTATAACGATAATAAAAAATAAATTAAAGTGAAGATGGATGCAACGATGTGGATTTAACTGTTTCTGTATTTAATAATTCAGTACTAAAATTATCCTTAAAAAAAAAAAAAAAAAAATCTGCTGTCACGTTTTTCTAATTATTAATATTATAGTTGGTATTTAGTATTTGGCAGTTTAAAGATAAACATTAAAAATCTTCATTATTGCACAGATGTACATTGAAAGTCCTTTACAGTTCTTCATGGTTAACACTTGGCATTATTAAACTGGCATTTTACTCATAATGTGTTGCAAGCTAGTTTGCATGCTGCTTTCAAGGATTAAGCCAAATAAAAAGAACATCTCTCCCTAGATGTGTGCATGGTTCACCTTTTTGCTGCAGACAGGTGTCTTTTGTTGTCAGTTTCAGCTGAATATCAGTAGAAACTACATTAGATTAGACTATCAGAGGATTGCAGGTGTGTTTTCTAACAGTATGCTTTGCTAGGATCATCTTAGCTGCTTTGGTCAAGATAAATAACAGCTGATGTGGACATTTCGAGCCCTTTTTATGTAGATTTGTACAAAAGAACTCAGAGTTTTGCAGTCATCCTTTTGAATTTGCTCCTATTTCGTCGACTTATTTTAGGCTTTGATCCCTTATTGTTCCCTGTGATTACCTGTCACTGAAGTTTTTGGTTTAATTCTGAAGAATATCTGATTGTGCTCAAGTTTGAGTTTAATCCAGCCTATTGTGCACGTAGAACATAGTGATGGGAGGGGAGAAGGTGAAAGTTGAAGCTCGGAGATGGAGACACTTTGACTTATCTGCAGCCGCCTTAAGTGAAGCCGTTTGGAGATAGAGTAAATAGAAAACAGCGATTGTCTTCTCGCTCTGCCTCCCTCTCTGTAATCTGATTGGGCACGTTCCCCTGAATCGAGGGCAACGCCAAAACAAAAGATCACCAATCAGATAGAAGGGGCTCCCACTGAAGTTCCTGGCATGGTATGAATGCTTTGCCCTCTCATGTGCGCTAGTATCTAGCAGTGAGAATCCCCGTGTCTCTTTTATTTGTGAATCGTCACCGCTCAGTGAGACTATTGTGTTGTCTGCATTGCCGGGGGAGGAAACCGCAAAAAAAAAAAAAAAAAAAAAAGAGTTTATATGAGACATGAATGTGAGCTGAACAGACTGCCAGCAGTGTTTCACACAAGCTGAGAATTGCCTCATCCCCGCGTTGACGAGGGTCCAAGAGTGCAATGTGGTACTCAGCTACCTCAGACATCTCTAATTGGTGGGAAAGAAAATGCAGACTTTATATTTATTCAGAGTAAAGGTAAAATTATCAACTCAAATTCTTTTCAGACCTCTTTAGAAGAAGCAGGTGTGAATGTTTCAGCCTGACTTTACCACAAGAATCAATCACAAGTGCTCTTCATCAGCCAGAATCAATGCTTTAAATCAACTAAATTCTCTGTCAAATACCTTCAGTGCCTTAAACCAATATGTATCCCTAAAGATGTAAAGATGTTCAAACCTAAAAACAAAGGAAAGGAAATATTAATATGGAATTTTTGGATGAACATAAAAAGAAAACGGCTGGAGGAAGCACATAAAACTCCAGTCATCCAGTTTGAAATCATATTTTTTAACTTTAAACAAACTTTTTATTACACATGACAACACTTCTGTAGGAAAAGTTGTATATTTAGGATAAACAGGTATTTTTAATTAAAAAAAATTTGGTAAATTGCGATTGGATTTTAGAGAATTTCATTTTTGAAAAACCTTCTTAATGTTTTCCATCCTGACATATTTCACTGAAGGTCCCTTGGTGAAGGAGTGCCAGTCAGCTGTTTGTGCAGAATGCTGTGCCCACCTTACATGCTGTTCTTAGAAATTTTGTATATAAATTCATTATGAGACTGGAGGATTCTAAAAACGATATTATCATGGTTTTAACAATGCCTAAGAAGAGCAGTGCTTGATATAACTCTAGACTCTGGAGGCAATGGGAAAAGTGCTTGTATGGATTATAGATAAAATGTATAGTCTTTCTGTATTGCCTTTTTGTCTTTGTATGGGTGTGTGTGTGTGTTTTGTTTTTATATGGACCAAATTGTGAGTCTGAAATAAAGATTTAATTGAAATTAACTAAATATTGCACTAAAGTTAGGTTAAGCCCTCTGTTTTTATATTATTTTGCTTTCAAACATTTAAGTTGTGTTGCTATCTTTTAAAAGGCTCTTGAACACCAGTTCTTTACTGGACATTTTCTGCTTTTTAGGCATTTTTAGTCCAGTCCTTGTCACTGAAGATTTTAGAGGAGACTGTTTTTCTTTGTTAAGCTACATAACACTGATCTAAGAATAATTGAAAAAAAAAAAATAATAAAAATGCTCCTAACCCAAGGTTGAACCAGTATGTATGGACACATAATGGATAACTTGAATGCAAAGAACGCATTTTAAATTAGATATTTACAGTCTGCAGCCTGTCACACAACAGTTCTTATCATATATTTAGTTCTATCTGTGAAAGTTAAGATAGTCTGACATAAAATAAGATGATTAACAGGACAAGTGTAGGACAAAAGAAGAAATGCCAGGCCTAAAGAAGTGTCTACATCACGATGAGCAGGATGGCATGAAGAAAAAGGAGCAAATCCAGCAAACACCTGATACAGAACCTGTAAATTGCATGTAGACCATCAGTTGATCCATCTACTGTTGGCAGAAACATCATCAGAAATGGCATCCATGGAAAATATGGAGAAAATGACACAAGAACCGGACAGAAAATCAGTGCAAATAGGTCTAATGGAAGGATGAATCCTCCACAGGGTATAGACACCAAGGCATCCAACATCCAAAGAAAAGCTTTGGAAAGTTCTTTAAGAAACTTGTTTTGAAGTCTACAGACCAACTATTCACCTTCAAGCTCCTTAGGGTTACACAAACTATTTTTATGCTTACTGCATTGACATTGTTTAAATATGTTTCAGTGAATCACCATTTCCGGTTTTCCAGCATCATAAGTAAAAAGAAGAAAAAAACAAGGATTGGTTTTTGCATAATACTGTCTGTGCATCATTTAAACTTCTTTATGCCAAAATATACCTTTAAAGCTCATTTATGCTTCCTTACGTACGTTATTAAGGATGTCCATTTCAAACGCCATCATACGTCGCTGTCTTTATACTTCCATGTGCCTTGTGCGTCCCCATGATCGAGTCAATTCCTCCACTAGTGGGCAGTGCTAATTTCAGAGTTGATACCCACGAGCTGACATCTGTTTCAGACACCGTTTGGCAGCGGTAATGAACCGATATAAAGTTTTTAACTGTATAACACGGCCTAAAACACTTGCATATCCTTTCTTCAAAAGCTTGCACAATTTCCAGAGTTGTTGTCCTCGTCTTCATTCTTCTTCTGCTTTTTTGCTCCCTTCCTGATCTTCTTCTTCTTCTCTGGTTTGTTTACTTCGCTGACCACATGTCAGCTATTCTGCTCAGCACTGCCCCAGCAACTTACGGTGGTATTTTTACGTTTTCTGCGTCAAGCGAAGGACAGCTAAGCTCCTTGAAAACTAAACAAATTACATGCGTAACCAATACAAAAGACGGAGGAAACTGTCCGTCCATCTGTGTATCCATGTTCTGTGTCTTGATGTTTCCTATTTCCAACACATACCATATTAGCATTTATTGCACTGAAGGACTTTTTCAGAAACTGGTACCAGGTTCATTCACACATACAAGAGAGTGGAAACGGTATGATTGGATCTCTACATACCGGAAAATAATGTTGAACAAACCATAACGACATCAACCCTCCAGTGTTTCCAAACTGTAGGAACCTTTTTCACAGTTTTACCAGATGGTGGACAAAGTTTCTCTTATCTTTTTTTAATCCTGAAAACCGCTCAAAACTCGCTTTGACCAGGTGTCTGGACGTCTGTAGGATGTCATTTCAAGTTCATGTTACCATTCAAAGACAAAGACACTAATAGATATCGCTTTTTAATCATGCCGTTAACGTTCTGGAGGGTAAATTGACTAAACAAGGATTTAAAATGCCAAAAACTGTCTTACACAGATTCTTCTTGATGACGCTAACATGTGTGACATCGATTACTTTTTATTGCTTTTTCTTCTCCTCTTAAAAATGGATGTTTCTTTAATGTCTTTTTGTTTTTTTTTTCACCAGTGTAAATTTACAAGGACTGTTTTAGCGCCTGACGGGTCACAACACTGAGGCTCTCTACAAATATTGCTTTTATTCAAGACAGATTTTTATAAAGCACTCAGAGCATGTGAGCCATTATGTTATTTTTTTCTAATTCTATAGAAAGAATGTCAAAGGAAATCATCAATTCATGAATTCTATATGAACTATGTAAAACTAAAGAGATTGTTAAAGTTGCAGGTTAACTGGGCGACGTGCCTCGGGACATACAGAATGTAAATTAGAAAATGAAGGTCAGATTTTCCCCGTTTTAGCTCAAATACATAAAACATACCAATTAATATAAATGTCTACTGTAAAATCCTCTGAATTTATCCGCATAGGTTTGTCTTATCTATCTAAACCTACTATATGTTCTGCTTATTTAAATTAAGAATACCTCATGGTGAAACAAGTTCCATCTGGATGCTGGAGTTGTCATCTTGATTTGTTTAATCTGAATTTTTAGGGGTTTTCTTGATTCCTTTGATTGATTCTCAAGCTGTTTTTTTCTGCATAATTTATCTCTGGTTGTGTTTTCACTGTATTTGTTCAACACGTTTGTACGGTTCTGGTCAAACACTCTAAGAGATGCTGAAGAGGTGAAGTGTAATATAAAGTGTGAAGTTTAGAGCTTTAACAAAAACAAAGAGAAGCTGCTCTGTTTCAGCTCTGCTCTGACTGCTGTGTGTGTGTGTGTGAGTGTGAGTGTGTGTGTCTGTGTGTGTTTATGTGTGTGTGAAACAGATGCCATTCTGCTGATCTCAGTCGACATCCATCCGTCTGCAGCTCAAATCCTCCTCTAGGTTGATGGCGTGAGCCGTCGTCTCCTCGGCCTCCAGCCTCTGCAGGTCAGGAGGCGTCTGAACTGTCTCGACTCGTCTCGCAGGTCGACCGACGCCTGACGAAGAACATCTGCCCGCCAAAGATTCACAAGCTGCCGCGGAAACGGCATCAACAGTTGGTGTGTCTCTGCACTTCTGTGTGATCTGGGATGATCTAAACAACAACAAATGTGTTTTAAAATAAATAATATTTAGCATGTGTAACATAAAATCTGTTTAAATGGATTATCAATTTTTTTTTTATTATTTTTTTAGGGAAAAAAATAAACAGAAAAAAATATGATTACAAAAAAATGCATAAAAATGATTTATAATCACGTGAAAAATATATTTGAAACTACTTAAAAATATATTGTTTAAAATATGATTAATAATAATTCTAAGAAATATAGAAAATAGATAGTGTAAATACAATAAAATCATACTTTGTAATTTGAAAAATAGGAAAAAAAAATAACAAAATATATATAAAAAGGTTTTAATAACAAAATAAATTCCAAAAAAAGTCTAAACAGATGCTTTTTTTTTTTGTTTTTTTTTTTTTTTTTTAAGGAAAAAACACTTTTAACCCTTCCTGCTCGTATCTGAAAAACCTAAATATAATTTCAGCTGCCAAAAGCAGCACAATGTTTTGGAAATGAGCTCTTAAAGCTGATTTACAGCAGCAGAACAAAGACAGGTTTTGAAGGTTTAAAGGTTGCATGAACTGTGTGGAAAGCACAGCTCGTTACCAACCAAAGCGAGCTGATGTGCACTAACAAGCATGTACAAAGTTTAAAGGTTGCATACATTCAGCAGAAACAATGAAACTGTTTGACTTTCCTGGAGAAGTACAGTCAGTACTAGTAGAGGCTTTAATGGTCAAACATATGCATACTTCTGTGTCTGAGACTTCCTGCTTTGATAACACTCAAATACATTCAGTACCATCTATCAAACAAAGGAGGAAGGCGAGTCAACAGGGGGTGAAGAGGGAAGGCTGGAGAACAGAAGTTGGGTTTTGCCACAGTACCAAGCAGTTATTTTATTGACGTGGGAAGACACAGGAAGCGAGCTGCTTTCACTCTTGCATGTCGAGTCCTTCTGTTGGCTCGTGAATCCAAAACAATTTCAGATTTTGAGAAATATGGGGGCAGCTGGCGTTCCCACAGCCTTGCTGGAATTAGCCGTTTATGCGCTGCAACCCTATCTGCCCTGCACCTGGGCGGCGAGCATGGGAGGCGTGCACCTTTGACTCGGGCACAGAGGCAAACAGAGAGTGTATGTGAGAGGCAGCATGTGCTCCCACTGCACCTCCTCCAGCAGCACCATCAGGCATGTCTACATGTAGATAGTTTCACGTCCATCTGATGATTAGAAGTTCTAGAAATTAAATCTGGTGCCTCTGAATCACAGAACAAGTAGGACTTAATCCGGGATTTAAATTAAATTAAGAAAAATATACAGTTTTGGTTTATTGGGAAGCAGATATATCAAAACATGAAAGATATCTTTATTTAATGTTATTAAGATTTAACTTTATTTAAATTTAACTGCTATTTAAAAAAGTAATAAACTATGCAAAGCTCATGCAACTGTTATATTTTTTGCTCCTGTTACTTAGTAAAGCAACACAATTAAAAGGTCAGATTTGGTTATTTTCATGGCAAAACTAAACAGCAAACATGATTAATTAAAACATTTTTGAGATTTTTTATTTCATTTTTCAGTTCAGTGAAAGTCAAATATAGTCCAATTAAATTGTAATAATTAAGTTATAAATTCGTTAATCATATTTGTACCAGTGATGCCAGTTTATAAAAAAGAAAGATTAATGTAAATAAATAATTACATAAATATTAATTATTGTTTACATAATTAAATAATTATTTCATTATTAAAAAATTTAATTTACAAACACAAATATATTTCAATATTCAAAGAATTTTTGGAAATAATTATCATATTTTAATATATATGAAAACAATGTGTTTTATAGCTGAAATGTGTTGTTGGCAAAAAAAAAAAAAAAAAAAAAAAGGAATTCAACTACCTATTTGAAAGATAATACTTAAGTAGCCTTAAAAATATCTAATTAATTAATTAAACATCAATGTTTCTAAGAGTAAAACAACAAAAAATAAATCAGTCTGTGGGTGAGACATGAACAAACGCCTCAGTTAAACATGTCAGGAGAATAAAACTAGTAAGTTAAATAAATGCAAATGGAACTAGATCTTTGACTCAGTCAGAAAATTCATGTAAAACAGAAACCTTATTTATTCTTTTTTCCAACATTTCAAATTACACATAAAAAAAAAAAACATCTTCAGTGACCTCTCAGGTCACAGAACAGTGTTATCATGGAGGAAGAATGCACTGAGCAAATGTTTAATGAGCAGGACTTTATTAGTTTGGGTTTCACTGCAGAGGATTTGTGCCATACAATCTGTTTTCGAGGCTTTCCTGGCCTGCCACAACCCAAACTCTGCAATCGCCATGACTTCATCTTTATTGGACCTTGTGGGGAGTTCTTACCGGAGTGACAGGCAGGCGTGGTAAACAGCGGTGAGGAGCGAACATGTTGTCGCCCATGTTGAACATCTGACCTGGCTGGAACCTGCGGCGAGCGGCACAGCTGAACAGGAGGCCGTCTGGATGGGAGGGGGTGGATGAAGGGGAGGCTTGGCTCTACATGCTTGGCTACTTGCCCCGGTCCCATTGACCAGACAGCTGAACTAGCGAGGGAAGAAGGGAGGGAGGGAGTGCAGGAAATGGATGGAGCTTCTGTTTTTTTTTTTTTTTATACATGAGAAAATAATAATCTGTGCGGTTAACTGTCATTCAGCCTCCATGTTTGCTGATCAGTGGTGGGTGCATCTGCACCTGTGGAGGGGTTGTTTTTCTTCCTGATTTAAAGCACAACCACAGATTAATTGCTTCCACAGAGCTGATGGAAAACCTCATGAGCTGAGACTGTTTTCTGTGCTTGTACAGTATTATCTGTCAAATCAGTCGCTCATTATCATCTTAGCACGTGTCTGTGTTTTCGCTTTCCTCGTTTGCGGCTGCCTCCATGTGACTGCTCTTGCTGGGTCCCCATCAGGGGGCCAGCGGGTGGCCCCTCCCACCGGGAGTCAGTTCCAGCCAATCAGGTGCTAATGTGCAGGAACAGGAGAGGGCTGTGCTGACAGATGGTGGACTGACCTGGAAAACCTGCCCCCTTTTCAGGGTTCAGCAGCCGGCAGATGACAGGTATTATTTCATAACCCAAAGAGAGTAAAGAGGGTTGGTGATGTCTCACACACACACATACACACACACAAACACCTCATCACTAACTAGTTGCTCAAAAATGTCCTTTTGAATTGGTGATTTACCTTTTCTCGTCTCTGAGAACATTTTATACATTTTCCTTCAATTTAAGGCTGTAAAAGAATCTAATTTTATTTTTATTTTATGAAACAAAAGTTATTTGTACGTTTTATACGAAAAAAAATTAGATTTAGCAAAGCAAATTCCTTTAATATTGTACCTTTAGGCAGCAACACACACACATTTATCTGACTCGCCAACCAGCCATGTAACAGGGATGTCAGTGCAGATCTGTCTGGCAGAAAGTGCTTTTTGATTAAGTCGTTCATAAATTTTAATACGACATGTCAGCTAACATGATGTATAGACCGGCCGCTCATTCATATTTCAGTCGGTGAGCTGTTGAGAAAACAGCAGAGTTGTACCTTGCTCTACCTTAAAGTGCAGTGTGTTTGCAGCTGTCGGTGTGAGCTGAGTGCTACGATGCTGCGAGCGGGCGTACAGGGATTTTATCACTGATCTTGGATGAAGAGTGAATGTGCTGAGACTTTCGAGGTACTTTGAAGTGGAATGTGGGTTGTGATAAGAGCGCCATCTGTGTCTGGTGTCATTAATGTCTGGTCAGTTTGGGGTTAAAAATAGGGGGAATGTAAATTAGAAAGAGAGAGAAACTGAGCTATGCCACCAAAGAACAAGATAAACAAAACATAGTAGTGGGTTACTGACCCTGATGCATGGCCTTTCCTTGGATTCTCGCATGTTTCAAACTATGTTTTACAGACATGGAACGAGTTTGAGTTACAAACTGAGGAAGCTCAGAATTTTTCAGTGACAGTGTGAGAGATCTGCAAGTCAACAAGCTGAAAACACCAGCTAAATAAACCAATTCCTACACTTTTAGCAAAAACTGTAGCAACTGTAAGATTTGCTCCAAATCCCTGAAATGTGTTTGAAGGAAGGTCCATAAAAACATGGATGAGCATTTGTTGTGTAGCTGACTGACCTACAAAGAGTCCTGATCTCAACCCGATAGAACACCTTGGATGAAATAAAGCAAAGACTGCGAACCAGGGCTTCTTTTCCATCCTCACAGCCTAACCTCACGAATGCACTTTCTAAAGAATGTGGAACAATTACCATAAACACACTCCTAAACCTTCCCAGAAGAACTGAAGCCATTATAGCTGCAAAGAGTGGGCCAACTCCAGATATGACCCAGGCACCCCAATACTGTTGGCAATATAGTGTATGTTTATTAATTTGCTATATTGAGTAGAATTGGACTGAAGCATGATTGAACAAGACAGTCATAAAATATGTGCATAAACACATGATGCATATGACTCATAAATACACGCCATTACCCAAAATTCTGCATGCCGTGATGTCACCTTAACATTTATTTATTAATGTAGCTAGAATTACAGTCTACCATAAAACAGAAAAAGGGTGTCTGTTAGTTTGCTTTAAAAAAAAAAAAAAAAACTCTTCCATTTAATATTCATCTTTTAATATCAACAGAAATTTTTGTCATTCTAATTATTATTGAAAGACTTTTCTGGCAGTTGTTGGCTGAACTTTTTCTTTTTTTCTTTTAAGAGACGTATCTATTCAAGAGATGCGATAAATAATACTAATTGTAGTAAACAATCTCACAACTAAGTTTATCTGTAAATTATACTTTAATGTTATAACTTGTATAATCCCCTCAAAGGAAAAGATGTCAAACACTGAATTTTTCAGATGGTTAAGGTTCAGTAGGAGAAATAGGGGCCAGACAGAAAAATATTTCTTATGCGATGTTGCTCTGGACAGCTGAGCATCATATTGAATTCTCCTCCACATAACTCCAACTAATGCCCATCTTGCTCAGTCGAAGGTGGCTGATATCTGATTTTCCTAACTTAAGACTCCCGCCTTGTATGAAAATGAGACACATTACCGGTCCATTAATTGATCTGGCCATTGCTTTAAGATGTGGACCTTCCTGAGAATCAGGAATTAGGGCTGACTTCAGGGCCAATTAGGTGAGTCTTTGCCACGTCTTCAGTGGCTCCTCCGATGCATTTCAATCAATCCCGACTGTCCACAGGTGAAATGCCAGACGGAGTCGGCACTTGCTGCTGTGAATGCTAAAGGCAGGTTAGACGGTAATGCTATTCATGTTCAAATCACGCCATGCATATACAGCACATGGGGCAGAGGCTAATAGTTTCTCATTTGCTGCTTTTACCTTTTATGATCCCCTGGCTCCTTCTAAACATCATTGACTGAGCTGAAACAGGTTCCTCAGCCAGCACAACTTTTTACCTCTGTCTTTTTATCTTCACCAATAAAGAGGCAGCACCTCTATGAACAGCATAGATGAAAAAAAAAACAAAAAAACGTAATTATCTTTGAGAAAATCCCTTAACTTGTTATTTATATTTTAATATGTAATCCATATTGAAAGACAGGATATGTGTATAATAGTTTTGTAAGAGTGTATTGATTGATGTTTATGAATCATTTATCCTTATTTATCCTTTATATCCTCCATGGGAAAGTTGAAGGTCTAGAAATATTATACTCAAGCAGTGCTAATGGTTTTTATTGCAGGCTTTTTGTCTTTAAAGGTACGTAGCTATAACTTGTAAATCTCCTTACAAAATCTACAATCACTCAGTGTAAACTCACAAATATGGTTGTTGAAAGCCAAAACAAAGTAATAAATTTATATACTGGAATTTTGAGCAGGCAGGTTATGTTTTTATGTGATTGATTATGTTTTTATTTAAAAAATCTTTTTTTACCAACACCTACATTGCACAGCATGCTAACTCCGCAGTTGCTGTTTAGCTAGTTATAGCTATCCATTAGCATCATCTTCAGTTGTGTTAGCATACTTTGCACTACTAGGAGACTAAAACTTTATTTCCTCCCAGCTACTTACAAATGAATTAATAACTTCACATATAGTTTTAGACTATGGTCAAATTATAGTTTACACAGTGATAAACTATATCAACTATATCAGTTTTTTTTTTTTTTTTTTTGCTTTTTTTCTGAAAGCTAGCTTAGCTAGACAGCAGTAACTGTTGTTTCTACACTGTCACACAAACTTCTTTTAACTCATATTCAATATGTCTTTAAAGATCATAATAAAAGGTTTTTTGTTGTGACAAATAATTGGCCTCACCTAGCATGTTAGCAGCGGCTAATCCTTAGCCTTGACATAGGTTGCAATAACTTCAATTTAAACTATTAGTTTTAGAACTAAATCTACTATACGGTGTGGTTACACTGGCACTTTTCTATTCTTATGTTACAGAAAATGAGACAATTTCCATTCATTCAAATTTTTGTGTTTTATGAGTCTCATTACTTATGTGTCCTATGATTTTTTTTATTTTTTATTTTTAATAATAAAACAAAAATACAAAAACAAGCTGTACAATGAATTTTTACTTTGTTTCTTTACTTGTTTACTTCGTATGCGGGTCATCTAAGGATTAGTTTAGATTATACCCTGTAAATAGGATTACAATGTGATGAGGTCGATTAAAAATTGTAAGTGTGAAATAATCATGAAATAAAAGGAAAAGATTATTTGTAGAGATTGAGGATGTGAAAAAAAAAACATAGTTAGAGTGAAACATTGTTTTATAAAAGTATTTTTACAAAAATATCAACACTTTTTTTTTAAATAATACATTTATAACTATACTGAATAACCTTTAACTAAACTTTTTTTATATAATGATATGAAACTCCATTAAAAAAATAATGCTGATAAAATAATTAAAATCAAAATTAATTTGTAAGATAAAAATATACTTGTATTTTATAGAAAATGGATTTTTTTCCCCCATATATTCAAACTAATTATGGCTCACTGTTATATTTCAGCCAAATAATCCCTAGAAACTGTCTGGCTGACCATGTGTTATGTTCAGATGTGTCCTGCTACTCTAAAGCCTGTTGTAATCCCGCGATCAGCCAGCATGAGCTTTAATTGAAATAATCCCTGCCGATGAGGAGAATGGTGTGGCACAGACCTGCAGCCAGAGCCAGTTCCGTGATGGGTCCAGTTTAACCCACTGTGTGACTCTGACCTTTCCCTCGCTGCTCGCTGGGACCATCTGAACCCATCCCAGTAAGGACATCTGGTCGGTTACCGAGGAGGTCGTTTGATCCGCCTGGCTGGTCCCAGAGGCCTTTCGGACCCTCTAAGGCTTACAGTACAATGCTGCTGGAGGGGTGCATGACAGCAGCACAGCAGAGGACTGTTTTCTATCAGCAAGAGAAGGGAGGAGCCTTTTCTGGCATTTCAGAAAATCAGTGACATGTTTTTGATGCCATTTGTACACCAGTCCAATTAAAAGTACCCTCAGAATAATATTTCCCCTCACAATGATCAGACTGTAATAGTCAAAGTGTTATTTACACATCCAGCTTAAGCATTACATGAATAAATAGACACTGCAACCAACATTTTGAATGAAGTTTTTTATTTGGTACTCTAACCAAATATGAAAAATAATTAACAAAAAATATTTTGTATATTTACCATTTACGTGTGATGTCAAAATCATTGTAGTATAGTCTTCTGGCTCCTGGCATCCAAATATAAAAAAAAACTAACATAATTTGCCACATTGTAAAGATGAGCTCTCTTCTTGTTATTGGTTTAAAAATATGGATGACAGAGGTTTAAATTAGTTGTAGATGCAAAATTTTATTTTATTATATTTTTTAAAAAAGTAATATAATATAATTGATGTATGTTGTAATTTAATTTACTAAAACAAATTAGTAGTTGCATAAGACATTAGCATTTAATTTAGTTACAAGCTAATTTTCAGTAACTGACCTGCACATCAGTAGAACCCAGGGCTATAAATTGACACCTGCTAAATGCAGGTTAAAATTCAATATGGCAGGTATCAGTAAAAACTTACAAGCCATTTTAGTGGGTGATGAATTAAAGCTTCTTTGTCGCTAATGAGAAGAGTCGACTCCCATCAGAGAAAACTGAAGCTACAGCCATAGCTGCTCAGTGGGCGGGGCCATGGTTTGATGGGCACACCATGAGGCCAATCACATTCTAGGAATAGCAGATTATCCCATTATGTAAAATATTAAAGGGAGGCAGGTACAGACCAGGTTCACAGAGGGACAGAGAAAGACTGGGTAGCTGAATTTAAACGCAATCACGTCAGAAAACATAAAGAAATAAAAAATCTGCCGTATAGCATGACGTCATACATCGTCTCTGTTTGGATCTCCATCCTCTTGTTTACAAGCTGGTCTGGCTGTGCGTTTATGTACATTCATGTGAATCACAGCCTCCTCTCCTCTTGGAGCCCTCGGCCATCCCTCCCTATAGGCGAATCTTTCGTGACGTCAGTGTTTACCTTTTGCCGCATTGCATCACGGTATTGGGTGGCAAGAAGCTGC
>JBAFTB010000027.1:6453840-6471279 GCA_037177355.1 Melanotaenia trifasciata
CCATCTCAACAGGTCTTCTTGCCACCCAACCACACGCGCATGCGCCAAAAGATGTAAACAAAGATTCGCCTATAGAGGCTCAACCAGTGAGCAATGGCAGCGTGTATTTTCAAAGCAAAACGGCAGCAAGCAGAACAAAACATTCACCTATAAATGACCAGGATCCAACAGTATTGCTCTTTCTTACAACATAAGAAACAACGGTCGTTGGCAAAGTTGTGGGACAAAAAAGGGACAGAACCCAGATTAACATAGGCCTTGCATTTCTAAAGAGAACGTAGAGAAAATATTGTTGTTCAGCATTTTCATGAAAAAATAAAAGCCAATTTAAAAAAACATGTATAATTAAATGCTTTCATTTGCAATGAAAATCTGATTATTTTCTGCAGAAAAAAGGATGGCTATTGGAAAATCTGATAACTTTTTCTGGTAACTTTAGGAATCTACTAGCCACACTGGCTGGTGATTTAAAAAAAAGTCAGTTCGTACCAGTTGATGTTCAACAAGAATTTGAGTTTTGAGATTTGACTCTTAAGGTGGAACTGGTTCTGATAAATGATAATGAGGATACCGCTGAAGGTTGCTGAATACAGGGACATACTGTATTTTTATTTTATTTGAATATTTAAACTCACAAAATAATGTTGTGAAAGAATGAGAAAGAAGACAGGTAGCCACCTGAAACTGAAACTTCCCTGCATCACTCTGGCAAAGATGGTTAATGGTTTGACTTATTTATGTGAATGATCCTGGATGAGCAGATTTTAGTGTATATTTAAAATCTGGTGGCATTTTCAATTAGTTTTTATTCTCCTGGCCTTCTGAATTTTTGTATTTTGCTAACACGAGAACGTTAGAAGCTGATTAATTCACATTTTCTGCTTCTGATAATCAATATTGAAGGGACTAGAAGATCTATCCCACATAGAAGGACCGAAAATGAGTTTCCTGCTGTCTTGCAAACAGGTGAAATTCCTCAACTCTTCCTTTTTCTATAGATGAGTTGTTGCTGTTGTGAAATGTACTGGTAAACATGTGTTTCTGTAAAGAAAAGGTCCAGCTGTGTCCACGTTTTCAGCACACATCATTGAAAATTAGCATGTCAGTCTTGTTATTGTGTTCCCATTAATGCCAAATGGGGACAATTTGACTGGTGAATGCTGACTGAACACTTTCCCACTCAGACGCCTGATGCTAGCAGGTGTTAGCTTGTTTTTTTTTTTTTTTTACCACAATAACAGATCTTTATATAACTTATTTTTACATTGCATTAATATCTTTTTTACTAGTGGGTAAAATATACTAAAATACATGTGAAAGAATCATTTGACTTGCCTTGAATGAAGCTGAATAAACAATGTTCATGTTTATCTTTAAAATAAGGAGCAGTATTGTGACTGAATGTTTTCTTAAGCCAATAAACTTGAAATCATTGTGAAGATAAACCAAGAGAAACCTACACATTTTAAACTCGCTGTTTAAACAGCAGTGTTTGTAATGCATCACCTCTGAGTTATTATCCGGCATGTGTGCTTTTTTAATGAATATGCTTCTCTCTCTGTATTTAGCTTTTCTGTGTCTGAATGGGTTTGTCTCTGCCTTTTTCCCTGCCACTGTATCTAAAACAGTGCATTAACATCTGCAGCCCATTTAGTGCTGCTGACACCGGGCTAATAACAGTCTGTGCATGTGTGTGTGTTAGCTTAAGTAGCAGCCAACAAGCACAGCTGAAAGGTGTCAGCGTGGCTCCTACGCCTCCTCTAACAGCTATTGATTCAGGGGGCACTTGTGTGGTTTTTCTTTTTTTTCTTTTTTGGGTTGGTGGGGCAGAGGCCTCAAGCTGCCAGTTTAAGGTGGGTATTAAACAGGAATGACGTACGTATTGGTAGATGCCACCTGAAGGAAGCATCTGCAGGTGAAAAGGGGAGCGGTCCCTGCGCATTACAACAAAAGGATGGATGTGCACAGGGACGGATGTGCATCCCTCCTTTCTCTTTCCTCGCATTGTTATTGTCCATTTTGATTTATTGATCTTTTACAAATATTTTTCAAGGTATCTTAATTACTCGCAAAAGAAGCGGCGCCTTGGCCAGCGGACAACACAAATAAGTTAATTTGCATTTCTGTGTTGTGAGTGTTTTGGCAGACGCTGCGCTGGTCCAGATTGTAACCCCTATTTCTGCCTCCAAAAACCTGCCTTGGAGGAGCATCCACGGAGGGATTAGGGATTTAGTGGGGAAGGTAAGTGTGACTACAAGCTTTGGCTCGCCATCTGCTCCCCAGCAGAGTTGAGGCCAACCTGTGCAGCCTGCAGCAAAGACCTGGGCACTGTGCTAACTCCGACTCGAGCCAACCTGGCGCCCGCGGCCCCAATCACCAACAGTCTGCTGATTAGTTGTAAGAAGCACTCCATATGTAGCAAAGTTTTTTCTCCTCCTTTCTCTCTGTCTGTCTCCTTCCCTTCCTTCCTCTCCTCCTTGTGAATTCTCTCACCACATTAAATAAAGATGGATGTATGGAATTTCTTTTTCCAAGCAAATGGCAAATCGCCTTTGGTTGTCTGGCAGGCCGAAAACGAGTCTGTTCTTCTTCTCTCTTCCTCCCTCTCACCTCTGACAGAATACCAAGCCAGGGGAAGGAAAAGAAGATGAAGAAGAAGAAATCCTGGCTGTCCTCTCTTCTTCTTCTCCTCCTCTCCCTCACCCTCTTTTGCCTGGCAGCGCCAGGAGACAGATGACAGGGGTTTGTGGCCGTCTGATCACCCCTGGGTGGGTATTTTCTAATTTATTTAACGGCAGCTTATTAAAGAGAAAGCATGATGAAGAAAAGGAAGAGGAGGAAGATGACAAAAAAGAAAAATAAAAATAAAAAAGGTGGAAGGGCAGCTCTCTCGGCCCAGCAGCCAGGAGGGCCGTCCCAGCTAAGGAGGAACTAACGAAGAAGGAGAGGATGCAGCGACTCCCTTGGTGGAGATACCCGAGAAGATCAAACGACATTGGAGGAGGAGGTGAACAAGAGAAAGAAAAGGAGGGGAAAAGAGGAGAAACATAATGCTCATTATTAAATTGCAGCCATTCCTGTTGCCAGGAAGCTATTTCTCATTATTAATTATTCATATTTTCTTTCAGTAATCCAATACTCAGGTGAGAGCGGCTGCTTGTGATAGAACATGTAATTTTGAAACTTAATGGCAGCACTGCGGCCTGAGCAAGGGCTTACAAACAGAGTATAAATCACTAATGGCTGCACGAACATACGGCGGCTTGAATCCGTCTTGCTTTGTGTTTACTTGTGTGTTATTGCTCCACAACGCTCCAAGGGAAACACTTTGCCGTGACCTTTCTCCCGAACTTGAGATGCACGACTGCAAGAGGTGGGGGGGGGGGGGGAGAAATCACACTTTCCAGGCAAAATAACTCGATGTAATTCCCTGATTTGTCTAAACAAAGAGTTCATCAGCGTCTTTCTGTTCTCCTCTGGCTGGCTGAATGAATATACAAAAGTAGAAAACAGAGAAGGAATGACACATTTGCAAATGCACACATAGCCTGATTCTTACAAATTATGTTTTTCAAACAGAATAGCACCATCACTTACTTTTGATTCGATTAGCTTGATTCTGTTCCCTCCTTGAAATTCATCTTTAGCGCCCCACCTCGATTTGTCTACTCACTGAAACACTTGGGAGATAATAACAATTTATGGACTTGCAGGAATTTAGGGAAGATTATAAACACACAGCGTTGCTGTCAGCTAACTGTAACGCCTGAGGCCATGCCGTTTTTATTTTATGCTTCCACATAAATGTCTCATCGCCTTCCCCATTGCTCTCAGACCGGGTGACAGTGCAGAAGGAATTTGCTTCCTCTTCCACATTCATATTCTTAGCAATAGAAATGAAAAAATTACACTGTGTAAGTATGTTTGGAAACCTTAAATTTGGTTTTATCCAATATGACCATGAAGATGCTCAAAATGACCCCAAAAATGAGAAGCTGGACAAATTTATTTGACTTCCTTTACTTTTCTAATTTATTTTATTCATGGGTTAAATGAAGAGAATATCATTCTCAAAAGAATTGTGGAATTGTGGACCTGCCTTGCTGTGGCATGTAATAAATCTCATCCATTTATTGACTACAGACCAGTTGCCCCAATATCCCACAGCATTAAAGTCCTGGAAAAGCTGTTCAGAAAGCAAGTGAACACATCAGGACTTAATACTATTTGCCGATCGTCTTTGGGTTTAACTGAAGATGTCGTCATCTACCTTCATCGAGCTCATCTCATCTGGACAAATCAGGTAAAACTGTAAGGATCGTATTCTTTGATTTCTCATATGCTTTTAATACAATTCAGCTGGCACTGTTATGTGAGAAGCTCCAGCAAATTCAGCTAGCTGTGAGTTTCTGATAAACAGAGCATGGTTTTTGAAAGTTTGTGAGTATAAAAGGTCATCCGCTGCCCAGGAGCACCACAAAGGACTGTACTATCACCATTTCTTTTTACATGGTACCCCTCAGACTTCCAATACAACTCTGCAGATGAGTTCTAGATGAGACATATTAAGACAAAGGAGATGATTGCAGATTTTAAGAGCGTCAGGAAAAAGCCAAATAGCAGATGATTCTAGAAAAGTTAACAGGAGACTGTTCATGAAACGTAACACGTAGGCCAAAAAGAGGTAAAGCATACTCTAGTGTTTATGTAAGTCTTTATAATTATTTTAGTGTCCAAACTGGCTGTTTGGACACTAAGAAATGGAGGAACCATAATAGGAGGAAAAACCTTTGCACGATATTTTCACCAACAGATAGCTGAAGTGGCTTATATGAACAAGTCCTACCAATAGCTAGACCAATAGCACAGAGGCACTAATCACGACAGTACAGGAGGAAGCCAGAGCACCAAAACAATAGAGTCCTAGATCTACCACACCAGACAGTATCCCAGCTACATGCTGTGCAAAGAGGCCCCTAAAACAATCCAGCACCTAATAGCAGGGTATAAGATATTGGCAGGAAAAGAATACATAACCATAACCAAGTAGCCGGAATAGTGTACAGAAATATCTGTGCAGAATATGGACTGGAAATCCTTAGATCACAATGGGAAACACCCCCCAAGATCTTTTGGGATTTCCACATCTAAACCATCAAAATGGTAATGGCCAACCAATTGGACATTGTAATCATTGACAAGCAGCAGAGGAAAGCTGTTGTGGTTGGTGTAGCCATCCCAAATGATGGTAATATTAGGAAAAAGGTACATGAAAGACTAGGAAAATATCAAGGGGGATCCAACAGATACCTGGAGATTGAGCATCTCAGTACAGAAGAGCAAAGTCTTAGGAACACCTCAGATATTGTGCAAAACTTTTAAATCCTTATGCTTCTAGGAGAGGACCTGAGGCCTGTACAACGAAACGTGTTTAACACACCCCAGATATCTCTCTGTCGCCTGGGTGACTTAAGGCCCATTTAATGCTCTACACAGAAGACTGATACGCAGACAGTTTCGTCCATCGTCTGCATTGGTTATGTGCGTAATTTGGTTCGTTTGCAGTGAGCCTAGCTATTCGTCACTTGACACAGAAGATAGAGCAATACCTTTGGGGACAGTGCTGAGCAGAATACCTGACATTTGGCCAGCGAAAGAAACAAATCAGAGAGGAAGAAGAGGAAGGGGGGAAAAAAAAGCAGAAGAAGAATGAAGATGAGCACAACAACTGTAAAAATTGCGCAAGCTTTTAAATAAAGATTGTATGGGAGTGTTTAGGGTGTGTTGGGCGGTTGGAAACAACTTTATAGCGATGCATTACCGCTGCCAAACGTTGTCAGAAACTGACGATGGCTTGCGTGAGTGAACTCTGAACTTATGTTGAGGAAAATGTCCTCGGTTAGTGGAAGAACTGACTCAACAACCATGGCAACGCAAAAGACGCATGGAAGTATGAGGACAGTGACGTATGACGTTTGAAACGAACACCCCTATTAATGCACATAAGGGAGCATAAATGGGCCTTTACCTAGATATTCAGGAAAGCTGGTTATCAATTATGTAATTCAACCCAGGGTTTTCCCATTTAGATCAGTGTGTGCTCACATAGAAGTGGTGGAGTTTGCAGCGTCTGACCAATCGCAGACATGGAGAAACCCCTTAGAGCAGCATACTTTACCAAAGAGGAGCAGACAATTCTTGAGGAAATATGAAGAATGGAAATGCATCATCCAGGTCAAAAGCAACTGTTGCCACAGCAACAGCTAAGAAGGAATCCTGACATAAAATTGACAACTCTGTTAATGCGTAAATTAGTGAAATAATACAATATTAAGTAATTGGACAATATAAGCCAACAGCACTCTGATCACTCCATTTCACTTTATTACAGCACAGACGTATCAGGTTGTTTGCTTCCTCACTCCTTTTTTATTTATAACCACCGCCAAGGCGTACGTATATTTGTTTGAATGTCAGTTTGTTAGCAACAACTCAAAAAGTTATGGACGGAGTTTGGTTAGATTTTCAGGAAATGTCAGAAATTGAACAGAAATTTTCTAAGAGAGCTTATTGGTCAGGAGGTTGTGCGTTTATACTCGTTGATCTCTTATCCATAACAGGTTAGCCGTTCAGTATAAGTTACCATGGTGATTGACCCTGAACAGAGGTGAACCAGCTTTGTAGTACAGAAAACACTGGATTAATCCTGAAGTTACCTGAATAAGAGAAAATCCAGCTTCGTCGTACAGGCGTCTGTAACCGCCCACATAGGCACACAAACAACAATAAAAAAAATGTGAATATAAGAAAACCCAAACAGTTTGGGTACGCCTCTTATTTTATATTATGTTCATTGTCATAAAAAGATAAGAGAGCTAATGTAATCTAATTAGCAGTCTTCCTTTCAATCGTAAAATTAAACAATACAAATCTAGACTTGAAATGTTTAATTCAAGTAGTGCAGCTTTTAATGCATCATCTTTTATGTGCAGAGGATTTTGTTTAAGCTCAGCTAAATATCTGCTGCCCCTTCAGATATGAGAGCAGAATCTGTATCAAAAAATATGCAGATTTTCAGAAATGTCAAACAACAACTGGAAAGTGGTACCCGCATCTCAAACAGGCAAAAGAGGAGACAGCGGTGGTCATAATTTCTGAGTAACAGAAAAGAGAAAATATTGTGAAAGTTTTGGCTTTAAAACTGGAGTGTTGTCTAATAATGTAAACAAACAGCGAATGTGCTCAATCAACAGGAAGCTTTAAAATGCACAAGAGATAAAAAATTTTTACGTCCCTTTGGTTGACTGTTAGAAAGGTGATGTACAGCATTTAGGCTAAGAAGAAAAAAGGCAATTAGGTCATAGAATATGCACACATCTTGCATGCTCTCTGGACTCCTGCAATTTGGGATAAAAAAAAAAAAAAGTAAAGGTCAGCCACGTTAGTCAGATTGCGCTCGACAAATTCTAAAAAGGCTCGCTGGTCACGCTGAATGTATTCCCTGCAACATAATTAGCCCCTCAATTCCCTGTAGTGCCAGGCTGTTTTAAAAGCCCCACCCCTGCCCCCAAAATGCCTCTCACCTCTGCAGTGATGCCCCCTCCTCCTCCTTTTTAGTTCCCCTTCCTCTTCCCTTTCCCTGCTCTATAACACATTGTTGCTATCCTAAACTTGCTGCAGATGCGGCCGGCTGATGCATAAATTAGTCATCAACATTAGCATTAGCCGGCTCGTGGCACCCGGTGCCAACTGCTCTCCGAACGGCCATAAAAGGTCATGTTTTGATGACTGAATGCCACACAGGCACCTTGGCTCCCCGGAGGAGGGTTCCCCAGGTGCACGTGAAAGGTTAAAAATTACCTACCCGCCACAGCCTGTCTCTGGCGAAGGAAATAATTAGGGGGATTTTAGGGAGCGGCAGAATGCCTCGCTGTCAGATGACAGAGCGTTACCTAATGGTTGTATCTGGGGAAGAGTCAACCGGCCTGTCATTCTCTTGACAGGACAAATGAGCATAATGGTGGCAGAGAAGTGGGCGCCTGTTCCCCCCTTTTTTTTCCAGCCAGGGAGGTGGAGAGGAGGAGGAATGGGGTAAAATGGCAGCGCCTGAGCAGAATAACACAAGGACTTTAACCTTTTACATAAATCTGTTAACACGTGTATGAGTGCGGTAAGTGAGGATTGATGCTCTGCTGCTTGAATTTGCTCTAACATATTTTGATTTCGTTGCAGAGCTAGACAAGACTCCCATGTATTTTTTTTTTATTTTTTTTATTGTATTTATTTATACAAGACTCCCATGTAAACTTGCACTTGTTTTGAGTTGCGCAAGCACAGAAAGCCAAAAAAGCCATTTAAAGCCTTAAAATAACATCAGGCTTCATAACTAAAAGGATTGTAGACATTTTAGAGGCTACAACTAATTAAAAAAGTTATTTTGTAAGAGAGAAATCTGACTTTCTTTAGGTCCCTTTTACTATAGTTCCCACTCCCAAGCAAAGGGTGGCAATACTGTGCATAAAAAACCGGCACTGGCTTTAATCTGCTGTCTAAAGTGAACAGTAAAAAAAGAATCCAATATCACGCTAATTTAAAGGTTCATTATTTTATTTGGAAGTCTGCTACAGTACATCAGGATGCTTCTCATACAGTACAATGCTATCTAAAATGCTCAGATATGCATATATCAGTACCATGGCTCCAAGAAGAATGTAAGGGGTTCTAACCAGAGATTAGGATCAGGTTAGATAAAGAGGTTAATATACATGTTTCAGCTTAAATTTAAATAACAAATCTTGATACTCCAAAGGATGTTTGTGGCTATCCTGATGTAGCAATATGCATGTGTAGTTGTCTTCAGCAATAACTTTAGCTTGATGGCATTTGCTGTAAATTTATTTTATCTGTGTCTGACCCTTTAGAACCAAAGTATCTCCAGACAACAAATCCGACTAGTCTTTCTGTATCATCATAATAAACTTCAGCATGTGCTACAGCTTTACTTTTTTTTAATTATCTCTGTCTATTTTCACTTTTAATCTCCAATAACTCAGTTACTGTGCATGCTTGCAAGCATTCATGTTTAGTGGTGCAGAAGTAAAAAACGTTCCCCAATCAAAAACTTTTCCACACCACATACAAAATGTTGTTTAGACTGTTTAAACCAGTGTTTGCAGTGAAGGACAACTTCATATAGCAAAAGTTAAAACTGCTTTTCTGATTGAAGGTATCAACTGAAGGTAAAGTGATGGTGATCCTGGTTGTAGTGGTGGTTGCCATCTTGTGGTGTTCAGGGCTGGTTTTATTTTTTTCTTCATCCATATCTGATACTAATAACAAGATTAAAGTTTATCCAACATTTAAAAAAAGGTGGAGCATTTTTACGGGAACTACATTTTTATCGGTCTGTGATGAGTCATCCTTCAGATTTTTATCGTTCATATTTTTAAATAATAAACCATAGGCTTCAGTTCAGCTCTCTAAGACCTCATTGTTGGTCATAAAAAAAAAACATTGCTAAGCCTAAAGGCAAATAGGGCTATGAAATAATTTCATTTCTTTTCTTCAGGTTGCTGTGCAGCTGCTCTTCACACCTCTGATCAGCCCCAGAGGTTTTCTTCAGATGCAGTCCCCCTTGTCACACACACACACGCACACACAGGAGTGTCATCTTCCTGCACCACATCCTGCATGCTAACAGAGGGGTTATTAACATAACAAACTTAAATGTCCTATATAAATAATATGTTCACAGAAATGCAAACCGGCTCAGCTGATGCTGTTTAGGCAGCGCCTCCAACATCTGTTTATGAGCACTTTGCCTAATGATATCATCCGATATCATTAACTGTGGCAGTGCGTGTCGCAGCAGCAGCAGGTGCAGCTGTTTATGCCTCCCCCCCGACACCCCCTAACACACACGTATACACACACACACTCAAAGAGAAAAGACTTTCATAGTCTCCTCCAACACCAGCTCCAACCCTTCCCTCCCTTCCACCCGACAAATCGCCAAACCGCTCATTAGGACAATTTTCCTCAACAAAAAAGCGCCCCCTATGATTTCAATCTGTATATCACCTGTAATTGTAGTTTTTAGCAAGAGTCTGATTCCATACATTTAGCAAGAGTAAGCAGCGACTGCGAGTGCGAGCGCTGAAAGCACGCCTCTCGCTGTGGCTCGCCAGCTGCACCAGCTATCTTTCTGTAAGGATGCTATCGTTGGCTTGTGCATGTGTTGTTTTTTTTTAGGAGGTGTAGGCGGAGCTTGGCAGGTCACTGCTTTGTTTCCTGACTTGTTCTTCTCTTTTTAGAAGCTGGAAATTATAGAAAATGATCATCTTCGGCAGAAACAATAAGGCTGCTTCCTCTTCCTGACCGGAAGGCCACATTCAGGGTCTTTGCAGGTTCTCTGGATCCTGACATGATTGTACGCTGCTGTAATTAATCAAATGGTTGATTCAAATGTTGTGCGACACTTTCGCTTCAGCACTGTACCCAAAGCAATTACAATATTTATTGGTCCAAAACAAACAATGTACAAGGCAAAATGTTGAGAGGCTCCATCTTCATGTTTGCAGACAACATAGAAATGTAAGAATTCTCGGCTGTCGTGTGGTGTTTAAACATTATGATTTTAAAGGACTGCATCAATAAATTTCCATGATTCTTGAACAAGAGAGGAAGCACAGGTGTATCCTTTGAGGAAATCTGTTGCAATCAGTTGACAAATGATGCAATTGTCACACACTGGTTTAAAATGAATGCTCCACAGAAAGCATACCTCTTGTTGTTATGTTACTTTGACTCATTTAATGTGCCTCCTGTTTTGCTTCCTCCTTAGATGGGAGGAACTAAGGTGAGGACAAGATTGAAGGATGTTTTCATTCAGAAATGAAGGACCATGTGATCGGCTATGTTGCTGCAGACCTCAGATTTGTGACGTACAGTAATCTGGATAGGTCGCTGGTTCAGCCTTGGCTGGGGGGGAGGTTTGTGCAGAGTTTGCATGTTCTCCCCGTCTATGCATGGGTTCTCTCCAGGTACTCCAGCTTTCTTCCATTGTCCAAAGACATGATGGTAGGTTAACTAGTCTCTCTAAATTCTTCCTGGGAGGGAATGTGAGCGTGAGTGGTTGTTTATCTCTCTATGTTGGCTCTGTGATGGACTGGCAACCTGTCCAGGGTGTATCCTGCCTCTCACCTGCTAATTCCTGGGACAAGCTCCAGGCCCCCATGACCCTGAATTGGACTAAGCAGTTTAGAAAATGGATAGATGGATGGAGTAATCTGGATGCATGTCAGTTTCTATCAGCCACAGTCTGATGGTATTTCATTGCTGGCTTATTGTTATAAATTGAGAAGTTTTGACAAATGTTTGTGTTTATGGTTCAATCAAAAACTTATTTTAAAGGATTTTGATAAACCACAATCAGCTTAGACATAGATCACGATACAATACTGATTCAATGATCAACAACTGGTTGTTTGTTTGATATCACAGATTCTGAGGCAATCCAATCTTGATACGAATCAATTCAGGAGGAAATGATGGATGTGAGAGAATATCACATCTGATGAAACAGCTGGTAATGAAAAAAGTGACTAAATTTGTGGTTATTTATCAGCTCTGCTCACAAACAGTATTTATGGAAGCACAAGACACACCAAGTTGTCATAGCTACAAATGTAAACACAGCTCATTTATCGTTTGAATAAGTAATTGAAAGTTTTCCAGATCTTATAAATTTTATACCAAGATCAAAGCTACGAAGCATCCTGGATGCTGAATAAGATTATGAGAGGAGAGGATGGAGATGTCTTTTTTATTTGTAACCCAGCTCATTGTAGACCACAGCATGTGTTGCAAGCTTGATCTTGTTCATTGTAAAATCTCTGTGTTGTTTTTGGCGGCTCTAGTCGTTCAAAGTGAAACTGATGGATGTTTGTTCAGGGTTCATACAAAGGGAAAGTGAGTCAAGGATTTTACAAAAAATGTTGAGAGAAGTGTCCTGTGAATCTTTTGTTGGGATCAAAGGGAACAGGCCAGAATTGGTATCACTTCGTTAAAGATTTATAAATCACTTTTGTCTTTGTTAGCTCCTTTGCTGGAGTGATAAATTAGATCTGCTTTCTTATTTTACTTTGTTTTATTTATTTGTTTACTTTTTGCTTCATTCACCAGAATATCTTGGCAATCTTTTGATTAAGAGCACATAGACTTGGTGATGGAAGGCACAACCAAATACATGTACGCTATAAAAACACCAACATTCATACTTACCGGAATAGAAACAATACATTCACCTGTGCACACACCAAAAAGTGAGCCTAATAAACTATATAAAATAAACTGATGGGTATTCTTCAATTCAAAATCTTTCTTGAATTACATTAAAAGGACATCACATACCTCAACTTTCTTACAGCATCTTTATTAATTTGGAAAATACCCACATGTCTTGTATCTTCCTTACATGACATGAGCCATTTTGGTTTGTTTGACCATCATTTCATTCGTACATGACGAAGTACATGAGCCTTTGGACGTTATGTGACTCATTGCAAATGGATTGAGGTTACTTCAGGGTTCATAAAAAATTAAATAAATCAAATCTCTAACACCTCCTACATCTCTTAATGATACTCCTAATGTATAAAAAAGTCTATTACTGGTCTAAGGTTTTAATGTTATGTTAATTGCTGCAATTTAAAGCTCAAGTTTTTAGGTAAAGATGTTTGTTTCATTTCAAAGAGCAAATATCATCCTCCTCCTCGTGTTTTCTTCCTCTTCCAATCTACAGTTCCTCACTCTGACAGTTCTTCCCAAAGACAAGCATGTTGGCACCCAGGGGAGGAGTTTTATTTGCAAGCAAAGACCCTGACACTGAACCCGCTCTGAGCTCTGACAGCCAACAGGGATTACACACCAACCACACACAGATGCATGCAAAAAGCCACACACATGTACACACAGATTACAGATCAACTATATCTGAACGTGAGAAAACCAGTGCACACAACAAACACACACTTCACCTCCTTCTCCTTCCAGCTGTTCTCTAAATGTTGATTACACAAGACACCGGGGGAGCTCACTCCTCCTCCCTTCTTCCTCCTCTTCGATCCGGTAGCGGGGCGATTCCCCTCACAAGGAGCCTGAGCAGGACCGGCTGACCTGAGGAGCTCTGTGACCCGAGGTTGGGGGTCTAGAGAGGGCTGCAGCCTCAGGGCCTCTTGGCTGGGTCCTTCTCCTTCCTCCCCCCTGCTGCCTTCCACTCCCTCTGCTTCATGAGCAGCATCTTGGGATGGGAGACATGGGCGGAGACAGCAACGGCCCGGGGACAACTGGCCAAGAAGCAGGATGCAGAAATAAAAAATTAAAACTACTTCGCTGTCAAGCCGCTCGGGTAACTTTATGTCAAGTGAAACGGAGACTGGGGAGAATAAGTGTGAGATGATTTTTATCCAAGCTGATTTTGCTTAGAGGATATTTGTACATTTTAAGGCATTTACGTATCTGAGGCTCTAATTCAGCCGGAGAATAAGATGAAAGTACACAAGGCAGCATGTTTATATAAAAGCATTCTGCTGGTTTAAAGTGGAGTTACTGCAGAGGTGTGACTTCCTGTGGCAGATTAAGTCACGAGTAAAAAGCAACCAAAATAAAGCTGCTTTTTTGTCTTGGGTAGGTGTACCCAAACTATTTACGGAGTCAAGACATCTTTGAAGAAGAAAATCTGTAGTTTTAAAGAAGCACTGAGCTTTCCCAGGATTAATCCAGATTATGTGGTTTGGAGGAATTTTGCATTTGATTGTACACGGAGGTCTGAGTTCGGGATGTATGTATTATCTTCAAAAGATTATTTGGATTTAAGTATTTGCAGAAATGGGCCACAATTGATTTTGTTTGTTCCTGTGCAACCTAGGAGTCTTTTGAATTTACAAATGATGTCATCAAAAAAAAAAGCAAGCTTGTAATCAATTTTGCTCTCTCCTTTTATACTACCTGTTTTAAAAAATAATTAACGGTTTTTCAGACAAAAGCATGAACCAAGCTGCTGGTTTGGATTTAGAGATTAAAATCAGGTTAAAATCTAAACATGAAAAAGTTAAACTGAATGTAAAAAAAAACTCCCTAACAGAAATCTGTACACACCAACCAGTTTGCTGTTCTTTGATTCCAACCATACACTGAAGCATAAGTTCATGCAAAGTCATTAAGTTAGTATTATTTGCATGAGATTTTTATGGTTGGCATGCAGTATGAAATTAAGTTTTTGTGTGTATTAACATTGGTATAAAAATCATAAATGTTTTTTATTCATTTTTTTCAATCAAGATGTCTCAACATTTTTACGCACACCGGTATGGCGGCCCCACGGACACACTTAGTTCACTTATGCCTTGCCTCTGACAAAATGGCCAGACTGTTGATATCCAGTTGATGGCGAGTAACGAGATGCTTAGGAACAAAAGAGAATTGTAAAGTGTAATTACTCAGCCTCTGGACTTTACAATGACAAAAAAAGTTAATGTGCCATTAAAACAGGTCCGCAGCACAGAGTTTTCTGGTTGGAAAGTTTTGTGGTTTTGCTTTAATGAACAAACAAAAATGCCCTCAATGCTCTGAAAATGTTCAGGTAAAAGGACTGGACTTAAAATTAGCAAAAATAAATTAAAAAATAAATAAAAGATAGCAGCCAATGTCCAAAGAAAAATGTTGTATGGTCTTTAGAAAGCCAGTGAACTATTGATCGAGACTACTTTAAAAGAACTTGGCTGTTGGGTAACAGAATATAAAGAACATGAACATTTGAACAGTACCATAGACGTAATTGAAAATCTGTAGATACAGTTAAAAAGAGCAGAGCATAGCACAACAATCTCACACGCTAAAGGCATTTTGCAGGAAGAATGGATGTATGATAGGACTCTGGATGTTCCAAAGTGTTCATAAGTTTTTGTTGGTTTATTTTTTCATAGTAAAGATGTCGACCTGGGGTCCCCTTACTTCTGCCTGTAAGTGTTTTTTAAGCATTCAGTCCCTGCCTCAGCTGTCTATGAGCCTGAACTTCCTGCTGGTTAATGTATGCTCGCTGTGCGACTGCCTGACCTGTCTGAAGAGATTTCTGACAGGCTTGTTTAATTAGCCGGATGTGTGTGTACTTTTATACATATTCATCGGCAGCAGATTTCAGCCCAATTGATGTTGTAATTGATTCAGAAGGTTTTGTAATTCCTGCAAGAGCGTCACAAGAATTTCAATGACTTGGCAATTTGAGGAAGAAGGTTGAAGGAGACGGTGGATCTGAGGATGCTGCGCCTCCACCTGAGGAAACGTCACTTTAATCAACGCGATGGGGCAATTTCCACAGAAAAGAAAAGAGGCAGGAAAGCCATCTGCTTTTTTGTTCCCTTTTTTTTTTAAGTAAATGACACATTTAGGATTTATTAAGACAAGAAAGATTTTTCAAATAGTAGAGCTTCTGTGGAGTCTCTGTGGAGACGTGCTCATTACTCTGTAGCCTCGGGCCATGTTCGTCTCAAATGCATCCTCTTTTTTTTTGCCTCTATTCTTCCCCTCTGTATTTGTGCTTTGCTGTGCCTGATGCTGTAATGTCACAGCGGTTTGTTCAAAGTTGCGGCGATGATTTGGGCTCCCAGCAGGTGCCGCTCTAATGTCTGTTCAATTATTAAAGTGAGGGCCACATGGATGCATCACAGCCGCCGCACCCATAAGATGAAAAGACGACAGCTTTTGACAAATTTACTCTCCACTCACAAAGACGCAGCCTCTGCAGCTCTTTCTTGCTGCTTCATTTTGTTTTATTCATCGCCAGTCTCATGACTTTTTATTTCTTTTGGTATGCATGGAAATATTAAAGAGTCATTTGTTTCCTTTAAGCGTTGTGTGGACAAGCGCTATCGTGATCTTTTTGATTCCCTCTTGTTTAACTGAGGTCACGCCTGCTCCTTGTAGCTCCCTCCACTCTTTTTAACTTCCTAGCGGACCCCCCCGTCGCTCCAATCAAACCATGAAAACTGCTGCCGCACTGATAAATAAATGATGCGGTGGACAAAGTCCAACCTCTTCACAATCGCTTCCAACAGCCGCCGCCGTTTGCTTTTTCTCTGTCCTCAAGCGCTCAGATGTTCGTTCTTTGATGACTCTGTAATGACCAGTCAATGTCTTAAAAAAGTCTGTCGCAATTGTTGGGATTAAGGACCAACTTAAACCTAAAAGACACCATCAATAAATTATTTATTTAGCTTTTTTTTTTTTCTTTTCCTAACTTTTTCTTCCTTTTGGCCAAGAAATTCTGAAGAGCAGAAGTTGTTTGACAACGTTGCAAATAGAAACTTATTATGTAAAGTTAGATTATGTGAGCAGAGTATGGTTAAAGAAGCTGTAGGGGTCCAGGTCTTAGTTTGCAGGTGAGTTATAACAGTTTTACTTATTTCATTTAACCAGGAAAGTCAACTATGAGCTGGTTCTCTCTTCCAATGATGACCTGGGCCAGGGGCAGTAACAAACTGTTGAAGCAAGACAAGAAACAAAATACAGATGATAAAACTAGATTTGTTCATGAAATTGTGTTTTTCCTAAAGACACGTGTAGATTAGTGCCTTAGAAATGTAGACTCACTGGTGACTGTATAAGGACCTGTTCAATTGCTTGTCAACACAATTAGCTAATTAGCTAATCACATGGTGTTTATGCATGTAGACATGGTGATGGTGGCTTGTTGAAGTTCAAACTGAGCATCAGAATGAGGAAGAAAGGGGAGTTCAGTAACTCTGAACTGGTCTGGTTGTTGGTTTGAAAATTTCACAAACTGCTGATGTACTGGGATTTTTACTCACAACCATCTCTAGGGTTGACGGAGAATGGTCTGAAGAAGAGAAAATATCCAGTGAGCAGCAGTTGTCTGGACCAGAATGTCTTGCTGAGATCAGAGGTCAGAGGAAAATGGGCAGACTGGTTGGAGATGATAGAAAGGCTACAGGATGTCAAATAAGCACTGGTTCCAACCAAGGTCTGCAGAATGTATGTCCTACGTTGAAGCAAATGGGCTCCAGCAGCAGAAGACCACATCTAATACCAATCCTGTCAGCTACAAATAGGAAACCCAGACTACAATTCATATAGACTCACCCAAATTGAAAAATAGAAAATAGAAAAATATTGCTGATGAGGCTCCATTTCAGCTGCAACATTCAGATCAGAACTTGTTGTATACATGAAAGCAAATGATCAATTTTGCAAGGCCAGTTGTGTAATTAATAATTCTAATAAAAGTAGACCCAGTCAGTGCAGAGACTGGGTCTACTTTAGCTCAACCAAATATCAGGAATATTAGTTTACTAATTTTCCCATAATCTTGCAGACAAACACACAAATGGATGAGCCATAGGCTGTGGACAACGGGTGTCATAA
>JBAFTB010000027.1:6471390-6486307 GCA_037177355.1 Melanotaenia trifasciata
ATATATACAGACGTGAAGCAGAACAAAACTGCAGTTATACTAAGCACGTAGCTACTAGTAAATATAGACTTAAAAACGACAGAATTAGACACAAGCAGACTAATGGATGAACAGAAGAAATTGTGTCCAGGACAAAATAATTATTTCATCCCAGTAAAACAAATAAAAGAAAAAAAGAAATGTCAAGTGTTTTGGTAAGAAAAACCTTAAGTCATTAATTGGAAAATTAAATAAACAAATTTGTGCATATTGTATTGTTGCAAATACTGGTGTCACCCTGTGTGAAATTTGCTATGATGTGATTATATAATGTGTAACGATCTGTTTGTTTATATTCTTTTTTTTACAGCTTTCTCTCATTTTTCTCTCATTTCTCTTATTTTAAATTTGACAATTTAATTTTACAATTTTCATGTTTGCAAATGCCTATTCATATTTAGTTGACTGACTATTTAATAATTTTACTGAAGTTTTTGTCTCTCAAATAAACTGAGATGATTAAAAAAACAACAATTTACAATAACGACTCACCAAAACATGTATGGACAGGTATATATAATGATCAGATATGTTTGATCATGATTTACTCCTCCAATGATTAATTAATCTGAGAAAAGTCAATGAAATCAATCACATTTTAGCACTACAGTTCTATTAATACAACACTTTTATGTGTTAAGCGTTAGTAAAAACAAGAATCAATGATATGTACAATTTAGAAACAATATAACTTTTAAAACATCAAATGTTAAAGGAAATAATTTTACTATTTCCTGAAAAATATCAGCTTACCTTAATTTTTTGCAGCACGGCGTCTAAAAAAATAAAAATGAAGTTGAAACAGAGCAACCACAGGCTGGAAAAATAAAATGGCCAGAATGTAAAGTGAATCATCCGGAGGAACGTGTTGCAGATGATCCGGTTAATTATCAACATGTCAGTACTATGATTGGATATGACTAAGAGCACCTTACAAAGGTAGAGTCTCTCAGAAGTAAAGGTTGGCAGACGTTTTAAAATCTGCTAAAAATGACAGATTTAAATTGTGGAGCAGTTGCAGAATGATGCTTCTCAACGTAAAACCAGGAAGACTTTGAATATTACATCATCTCCACAACTTAATGTAAAAAAAAAAAAATCAGAGCAAATAATACTACTGACAATCCATTCTGGATATTTGGGATTTTTGGGTCCCCCATGCTTTAAAAGCAGACATGAAATATGTTTTATGGGCTGGGAAAAAACTGGTTAATCTCAAACATGATCCAAAAATGCTGCTGTCTTCTTTGAACCACAGCTAATTCAAAATTAAATAAAGCAAAGCAGGTTTTAGAGCAAAGTCTGGTCCCACCCAAATGTGTTTTTCAGAAATGGCTTTGCATATTTTACCAATGTTAAAACATTTATTCTAACAGTGTAACCTCTTAAGAGGAAGAGTGAAGGTGCTGGACTGACCTGCCTGCAGTCCAAATCTACCACCAGTTGAAAACATTTGAAACAATGGAATATAGACCTGTCAAATCTTTTTAAAGCATGTTGCTGCCATCAAATTCAACACAAGACAAGATATTCTTAATAAAATAGTAAAATGTCAAACTTTATAAAATTTTATATAACAAATATATACTTTATATTTTTCACATCATCCTAACTTTTTTGGTTTTGGGGTTTTACCTGTTAAATATAGTCAATTATCTCCATAAAATTAAGATTTCATGCAACAAAAATGTATTCTTAGATGATACCTTAACCTTTTTTAATTATTTAGACCTCACCTGTGATTTGTGTTAAAACTAAACCTAAATAAAAAAAACTATTAAATTAAATGTAGAACTCAAATCAAGAGCTTTTTTGCTTTCAATGCAATACTTCCCATCTTTTGTAGTGAATGTAGAAGTAATATCAGGCCACACATGCAACCTTCCCCTCCCACGCCAACAAACCCCAACCTCTCCTCCTCCTCCTCGGTTGATTCTTCGTTGTGTACCCTACATGCCAACAAATCCTAATTGCACCCCACACTCCTCTCTTCCCACCGGTGCCACATGCTTTGTGCCACCAAATTCCTTGTGTGCTAATTAGGCACGCAGCAACACTGGATATACTCCTGACAGGTGCTGCTGGCCTGCCGGGGTCACACACACACACAAACACACACACATGCACAGCAAGAAACAGACAACAGGAGAGACACTTGCACTCACAGCATTAAAAATAAATGAAGAGAATAACGAAAAAAGCAAGACGTGTTAATTTCTAGCTTCCATCTGTTATTACATAAGCACTGCCAACAACTATAGCATCTCTGGAAGAAGAGCGAGAGGAAGACGAAATGCCGAACACACAAAATAACCACCAGAGCTGAAGTCCTCCTGCACAGAAGAATTCCTCAGGGAGGCCGTCAAAGTAGAAATCAGATTGATTGAGCAAGAAATTCACTCGAAGGCTTTCACTTCCAAAACATTTTGAACGCGTAACCTGGTGTTCCTTCTGCAAAATGTGGCAGAAAACAAACAAAAAAAAAGAAAATGTGGCGTCTAAAATGTTGGATGAGTTGTAGGCCTCCAGAGGGATGGTAGCTTCAGAAATGTTTAAAAGTGAATCTTAACTTTTTACTGCTTGCAAATAAGTTTTGTAGAAGAGAAAGCTAGTTTAAACTAACTGTGTCGGCCTTCCAAAGAGTTCTAAAGCAATATTAAGCATTGCTTGTGTTGATGCAGAAAAGCAAACTTCCAAGTCCAAATGCATGAAACAGCCAGTACTCTGTAACAAATATGAAACATTGGGGAATTTCATGCAGAAGTCTAATCTCCAGCCCACCTACAGCTTGCCTTTGACAGAAATTAATATTCAAATGACAAGCAAAGAATGATTTTCTCTCTGATAAAGTTTTACTTCAGGCAGGTTTTAGTCTGGCAGTAAAATCTTGTTTCTGCTTAAACCTTCGTTAACCATCATTAATTAAGAGTTTTGTGTCACCCATGATTTATTAATTAGAAAATAAAGACCAGAGAGGTGACCAATTATATTCAAAGCGGGCCACTGAATAAATTTAAAAGATGAAAAACATATATAAAAAGCTGATGCTGTAATTACCACAAAGCAATATAGTACTGCATAACACAAAAATCAAAGACATGCAAAATTACTATAAAGGGATAAAAATTAAATGATTAACTATCACAAAGCCACAAATAAGTAACAAGACTTTCAAAAAGTCACAGGAATGACCATTTAAATAATCAATAAACTTACACAGTTTGAGACATTACACAAAATCTCCGCAAATAAACGACCACCATGTAAAAGAAAACATCCACAAAGAGATGTTACGACGTAAAAGACTAAAATGACAACATGCAGTTGTCATTTTAGGTTTATTGGCAACACGTCAGGAACACAATTTTTTTAAAAAAGGGGCACCTTAAAGAGGCAGAGTCTCTCAGAAGTAAAGACAGGGAGAGCTTGTGTTACACGCTCAGCAAATGCCCCATTTTGAAATTAAATTAAATGAAAAATACTCTATTTATTCATAAGGGATTTTTGTATTTTTTTCCTTTGGTGCTCAAACAAATCATCAAATAATATCAGACAACAGTGGAATAACACATGTGGTGGATGAGATGGGAAATTCCTCCTAGATAGAAGGTGAGTAGCAGTTATCTACGAATGGAACAACTAAGACTCTATAACACAAAATATAGCTTATAGTGTTAGTTTATTGCACATTTGGTGTTATTTAAGTCAACGTAGACCTAGGTTGAAAACTCTTTTTCTGAGCATTGGACATCGAAGTAACCAAATACCAGGGCGAATACAGGATAAGAGGCCAAGCTGAAATTAATATTGTGGCATGATGCCTCAAATACAAATAATTTCAGTTCAGCAAAACTAAAAACCAAATACAGTCCTCCTACGTGTAAGTAGCAACGTAACAAGAGGCTAATAAACATACTAATTTACATTAGGTTGTTGTATTACCTGCATAATACTCACAGAGATGAAACACTAACAGGCCTTTATCCGTTGTCTTTTTCTGCTCGTCCTCTTTTCTTGATTTTGTCGGGAAATAACACAGCTAACCATTAATAATAAATAAATCCATTAATAAACAAATAAATAAAGCGATGATTGGACATTAGGTATCTGGTATCAAGAGTTTCACACATTTCTACAGGGCCCAATTTTAATGGCAACAATAATGTTGATCTTCCTACCACATGCACCCCGAAGCTTACAAAGAAATGTACGAAGAAATGTGCCACGAAATAGTCTTTAGTTTACTGGCTTCTCCTTTGTTAACAGTTAAAACCATGCCAATGGCAGAGGGAAGACTATCTACTATAATGTGCTGAGTTTAAACCAGGAAACTGCAAACTGCTTCAGGTGAGTTGCGCTTTCAATAAGACAGATGCTGCTTTAGTAAAACAACTTTGCTATACATAACAAGTAAGTAGTGTTTTTTCTAAAGTATTTAACAGGCTTTTCTTTGAGTTCAGGATGCGATGTCCCCAAGTAGAGATCTTGAGGAGCCGTTCCTTTCAAAGAGCCATTCAAAAGACTGGCTCGTTCTCACAATATCTTACAAAATTTCACAATATGTAAGAATGACAAAAAATCAAAATATGTACCTATGAAATCTACTATACAAGATTAAAAAAATTATAGGAAAAATATAGATTAAAAAAGGATAAACCTGAGCAGTCAGTGCAAATTCTAGTACGGTAAATGTTTTGGATAGAACTCACAGTATTTGTTTCCAAACAATACTCTCTGCCCACAGATGCTTCACATGAATGGAGCATGTTGGACATCAGACTTCTATGATGTCACAAATGTTATTTATTTTATTTTCATTTTACTCAACTGTACTACTTCTTATTTACTTATTTATTCATTTATTTATTCATTCAGTCAGTTAAAGCTGGGGGGGCTTGGCGTGTGTGTGTATACGTGTGTGCATGTGACTGTGTGAAAGATTTCATTGAGTATTTTTATTCTTATGTTTTTAATCATGTAAAGAACTTTGTGTTGCCTATGGTATGAAACGTGTTTTACAAATGAAGTTTGATTTGATTTGATGAAGGCAGTGTCAAAAATTTGTACATAAAAAGAATGGCTCACAAATGAACGGCTCACAGCTGTGAATCGGTTCCCATCGTTCATTTAAAAGAGTCGTTCAAAAGAATCGATTCGTTCATGAACGTCACATCTATATCCCCAAGTAGTGTTCTAACTAGTTTGGCTTCATACCGTGAGATGCTGAGTATTCTGAGTATTCTGAGACATACAACACACTGCGGTCTCTTTTCATTACCAACCATTTACCATTCCCATTACTTGGTCACGCCTAGGACAAGATATCATCATATTTTTTATATATATATTTTTTTTTAATTGGCACTTTCACAACCCCCCCAGTTTGAGGAACTACTGGCTTATACTAAGATGTGTCCAAATATTCATCATCTGTTTCAGAAATTGTTTTTGCTATAATACACCCAAGTTAAAAACCTTACAAACTTTTACAGCATGATCCACTTCTGCTCTGGCTCTTGTGTTTTCTTTGGGCTCAACATTTTCCACAAGTTCTTTCCAGCTCAAGCTCTCCTGTAAAAATAATCCAGTGGCAGTAAAGACATACCATTTGTCATCTAGAATAACATTTACCCATATGCCAAACAATAGGATGAGCTGAAAACAAAGAACTCTGAGGAGTGATGAGCACCTCTGCATGTTTGGCTTCAGATTCTTTTCCACAGATGAGGCGTGAAGGCACGAAGACATGTTGACGTCCCGAGGTGTTTCCTGTCAGCGACGGTAAGCTCTGCTTTTGTTTTTCTGAAAGGAAAGACACCAGGAGAGGCCGTGGACATCTCGCTTGTTTGTAAGGACAGTGTGCGTTTTTTCCCAGGGTGGAGGGACGATACTGTCAAGATACTGGTTGCCAGAATACACACATAGCTCTCTGCTCCATTTCAACACTCCTGTAGTGATATATACTGGACTGGAGTGAAGCTAAACAGCCCATAAAGCTGCTGTGTCTAATCAGTGGTGTGGGAATGCACATTATAATTGTTTGTTCAATTATTTTTCTTGGAAGCTGCACCTGCACTTCGCAAAGTGAACTCCTGAGGCCAAAGCGCAATTAAACCCCAGAAAACAGCTCTGATGCCTGTTTAAAAACTGAGGAAGGAGGCAGATAAATACCTTTTTAGCACTCAAGGTACAAGCAAGGGGTGACAGTGAGAAGGCTCACAGGGAGCAATTTCCTATTTATTTGTCTTCAGACTTGGCCTCTCCCTTGACAAGGTTCAAGGGCTTATTACTGTATCTGTCCTGTGCTCTAATCACGTCCCATTACAAATGTTCACCAGCCTGGAAGTGTCAGATGTGGGCTGAGGAGAAAAAAGGCAGGAAGTCATACTGACGCCCCTGAAGTGTTTCGTGAGGTTTGGAATTTCACGGATAAGTAGCTCAGATGTTTGCAGGATTTGTAAATTGTGTTTTCTGACCTCTTTGGACCACTTTAATGAGAATTTGTGCAAAGTGAAGTACAGAGGTGTGAAGCTGTTTTGTAGGAGGCAGAAAAAGTCTGTATGTGCTACTTGTGAGAGAAGACTAGAGAGAAAATAAATGTACTCCACATTAATAATGAGAAATATAAATGTATATTTTGTTGTCAACTGTAGAAATACACTTGTGTGATATGAAACTTAGGCTGAAACACCAAACAACTGTGTGTAGAATTTCAAATATAACAAATGGGGATGAAATGACAGAACAAGGAGAGAGCATGACCTCTGATAAGTGCTGGACATGCAAGAAAATACACTTCATTTCCACTTTATTAGCTACACCTTGTGTACTTTGTTCAAGAAAGTGCCAAATTTCCATGGCGCCTTCCAGGGAAAAATCCCAGCTAAGACACATTGTAAGCAGGCCTAAGATGAGGCCTTCAGTTAGCTCTTAGCTACAGGCGGCTTGGAGTTTGAGGGGTGTCAATCATCCACCCCCACCTTCACAGTCCCTCTCTCAGCTCCACCTCTTTGCCCATTTTTGGATGTTGCAGGAATGACTACACGCGTGAGGCTGCCAAGATGACGACGATGGGAATAGTCCAATAAGCTTCAATTCAGCTCCTCAGAAACCTACGGTTTCATGGAGGCTCCATCCATCTTTTGTATACAGTGTGGTTGCACTGTGCATGCGTCATCAAATTGCAAAACATGGAGGCAAAATCCAATGAAGGCAGCAGCACCACCACTGCCTCAATGATCCCTACAGAATCTTCGTATGACCATATAAAATAATTTTTTGAAAATGTCAGTAATGATCCAGGAGGGAGAAATCTGGCCTTTTGTGTAACACACAACACCGCTGGGTGTCAAGAAACAACTCTGGACAGCAACATTAACAGCAAACCTTAAATGGCATGAATAAAGCACTCGGCTCCAAGGTATGTGAGCTCAATGTCACTAAAAACAATCTAAAAACTTGGCAACGGCGTGCTAAAGCAGATCCTCTACCACCCAAAACTAAATAAGGCATACAGCAGCTCCGTTGTCTTCATCTACAGCTGCAGCTTTAAAACCTTTTGCAGTATATTGTTGGAGACCTGCATCCTTTGAGGAAAGAGGAACCCTCAGCTTTTGTACACTTGACAAATGCGAGACATATGGTCTTGCATTTTTTTTTTACTTCATTTGAGCTGAATATTGCCCTTTTGTGACCCAAGTTCTAGACCTTTTCTTTGGACAAACAAGTCAGAAACAAAAAGAGACTTAATGAAAAGATAAATAATGTTTTATGCCCTTTGTTTCCTACCTCAGCCTGGTTCCTACCTCAGATAGTTTAATAATTCCTAATTAAAAAAGACAATTCAAGCAGGTTTTTCTTCATGTTTTAAGGTTAGAAAGTTATGTCGTGTCTTTAAGCTTTTAATTTAACATATGATCATGTGTACATTTTTTAACACTTTAAATTTCTTGTAATTAATTAATTGTAATTAACAAGTTAAAGTTCCACCCCAAATGAAATGTTGCGATTAATCATGATTAATGGCATTGTTACACGCAAAATGCCCTTTTCCTTTAAAAGAAAGCCTACTGCAAGACAAGACATACCATCAGAGATTTCTGGAAGTGAAATTAGTACTGATTCCAGTAGAGATGTCATTTTAATGCAGAGCTGCCTGAGTTCCCAAAGGTCATGAGCATCCAGTTTTGACTTTTGGCCATGTCCCATGTACAGAGTTTTCCCCTCATTCTCTGATCTTTCGGTGGTATTATACCTAGATGTTGGGATCTTCAAAGTGTTTGCAGTTTTACATAGAGGAATATTGCTCCACAATCTTTAGATCTTTAGAATCTGAGAGGTTCTGCCTATCTGAAATGTTCATTTTATACTTCATCACTTTACTCACCTGTTGCTAATGAACTTATCTAGTTGTCAAATGCTCCTCCAGTTGTTGTTTTATTTGTGGAAATTACTTTTCCAGCCTTTTGTTGCCCCTATTCCAACTTTTTGACATCTTTTACTGCTATCAAATTAAAAATTAGCTATGATCCATGAAACGGTAAAATCTCTCAGTTTCAGCAAATGATACATTGTTATAATAATAGATGCGATTTTTAAAGCCCTTTTTACCATTCATTTATTCACACCATATTAATACTTGGTAATAATAAGCTACATGTGTAGCCACAGCTACTCTGGGGCAGACTGACCGAAAAGTGCCAACAGCCTCTCCACCGAACATTTGTGATGCCGACAAGGAGGGTGAAATGTCTTGCCCAAGAACACAACAGATTGTCTGGGGGAGAGGGATTTGAACTAACTTTTGGCTCATTGGACAACCTGCTGTACCACCTGAACCACTACCGCCCCAACATTATGTTCTACTGGGAACAAAATGTTGGTTTTAAGAGATTTGCTAACCACTGCATACTGTTTTATTTACATTTTACACAACATCCCAAAGGAATTGTAGTTGTAAGTTTTTATTGAACAACACAAACAGAACAGTTTTTTTTTACTTTTATATAAGTAATTAAAGAAAAAAACTTTGGAAAATATCTAAACTCTCTTTACCTGAATTATCGTCCCGTGTTGCTTTCTTTTAGAATATTCATAGAATATTTACTTCTTGTGTTTGGCTCATTCAGCACAAAGATGCTAGTTTGGGTTTCACAGCTTCCCAGCTCTACACGGACTCAGTCTTCAGAATCACAGCTATCATCCCGGCCATGCATGGCTCTCTCTTTGCTCTCCATGCTCACCGCCCTCCATGCATTATTCACAGCCACATTAAAATACCAGGCTGAGAGTGAGAGTTGCATGTTAAGGCGGCTGAATCGGGAAGGTGCCATCACAACAGCTGAAAGTGTCTGTCACAGAGTTGTAACTTTCTTTTCCCCCCTCATAGTTCCCGACAGTGCAGCTGCCTAAATGAGAGGGATTAAGTCAACTCTCTGCTTAGAGGAAGAGCAGGCCCTGGATTAGAGCACTGGGCATGGACACAGAGGGCATTCAAGCAAGAGCCACCGCTTTTTAAAAAAGAGATGTGGGCAGAGGAAGGAGGCAGCGGTGCACAGCCCTCGCAGGAACTGCTGGTCGAGTTGCTTGAACAAATACATTGACAAGTGTGACGGTGCACCCGCGACACAGAAAATGGTGTCGTGGCAAAAAGGGGGAATAACAATTTTTTTTTTAATTTTCTTTCTACATCCCAGTTTCATCCCTGTACAACCCTTTATCTTTTGTCATAACCCAAAACACAGCATCTCCAAAAAATACAGAGATTCATGTTTCACGTTGTCCCCTTAACAATTATAGTAGCGTCAGACAATTGTTTTACTAGAAAAAAGGGGATCCATGTATCTGGATTCTGTTTTGTAGAAGTGAGAACAAGAGAACTCACAGCATTAAAAATACTTTTAGGGAAAAAAACATCATTTCAAAGACTACAAGTTAAAAAAAATGTTTCAGAATGAAGTAATTCAGTGAAGAAAGTGTGTGATGGCTGCTGCATTTTGAGATTAAAACTTCACAAAAGACATCTAAAGAGCTTTGAGGTGATGCGGTGGATTCTGGACAATTGGTTTCAGCCTGTGCTGCACTCTTCTCACTTAATTAAATAAATTTTTATTAGGCAAGGCCAAGGAAGATGCCACACTAAAAGAAATGCACAAAATATAATTCAAATGTTTGCAAAGGAATTCACAGATGAACTCGTGTTTATGGGACAATTGTGTACATCAATTTATTTAAAGGGGAACAATGAAGTCCAAGAATTAGTAAAGCATGGTGGAGGTGCTATCATGCTGCAAGGATGCTGAGCCTTCTAACCTAAGGACACAAGATGCAGCATTCTGGATTAGATCCATTAGATCCAGTTGCCACCATGGATACATCCAGCACCAGGACCAAGCAGAAAACAGCCGCTCAAACTGAAGCTTGTTTCCCTTAGTTTACCAGGGAAGCTCCTCCATTGGCTCTGCGTTTCCTGTGCGATTGGTTGTCCCACTATAAGATCCTCTTCATCATTTAGAAAGCTCACAGTAATCTTTTAAAGTGTATTCTTTTTTTGAAAGTGCTCATAAATAAAATGTATTATTATTATTAATATTATACAAATGTGATATTTATACATCCAAACTAATGATGATTGTGAAGCTAAGTTTTTTTCTCTATAACCATATTATCAAAATTGGGGATTTTTGCACCCCACTGTTAATGTCATGCACCAATACATTTTTGTCAGGTGATGGATAATAGAGATGCAGGAGTAGATGCAGGAGGAAACGCTGGATAATGGATTGTTGGAGAAGGTGGAGGAGAAGAGGCTGGAGATGGAGGAGGGAGAGTAGGAGAAGAAACTGGGGGAGGGTGAGGTTGAAAGGATAAACATATGATCATCGTGGCATTAAGCTTTGCAGCAAATGTTAGTGATGATAATCTGTATCACAGCTTCCAAAGTTCAAACACCAGACATCCTGAGGCATGCTGCCTGAAGTCAGAGGTCAGGTGATCAGGTGGCGGTCCTTGTGAGGCTGTTGTTAATTGTTCTAACATCGTCTGCTGAAGCTGAGGAGGTTAAAGACCTGGCTTCACAACTGCATGAGGCAGAATCGCTATAACAGTGTGGCAAGAAAGAGTTGATGCCTTGGACAAGGAGAAACTCTGCCAGGACTTTATCTCTGCCAATGATCACAGACAACATGTGTTTGTAAACTCTGATTGAGTTAATTAGGTTGACCCTTTTGTGGTCTTGCTGTTCACTTTTCATTTACAAAAACAATTTCAATGGTTCTGTGTTACATTTATTTAAAATAAAATATAATACATCACTACTTACACTGAATAATGGACATTTTATTCAGTTTCTTCCCACCTGTGATGCCAGTTTGACCTGCCCACCATTGGGTGGTGCTATGGAAATGATGATATTCCATAAATAAGTAAAACTGGTGGTACTGAGTTGGTGTGAAGTTAACTAACAAGGTGAAACAGAATTGGGTGATAATGTTTTGATACATGCTTTACAACCAGTCAAACCAGAAAAAGGAACATTAAGCTTAAAAGTAGCAACATAAAACTAGAAGAACTACTAGAAAACACAGTGAGCTGAAAGATTAGTTTTATAAAAAATACGTCTGTCCCCCCAACCACTGAAATCAAAACTTGCCATAGTGATTTTCTTAGAATGAGCGGAAAAAATTCACTACAGTGGACAAGCCTACTGAAAATAAATGCTGGAAAAATGTTTCCAACGTATGCTCAGCCATCAGCCCCCTTATTCTGGATATATTCTTCAGGTGTTAAAAGAATGTTCAAATTTAGCTCAGAGTCCAAAATGACAAGAATTTCTGGCTTAATCCACTGTTTTTAATATCTGCTGTTTTTAACGTTGCTGACGGAAGCCAGCCACTAATGTTTGAACTCTTATTTTTGGTTCCAAGTACAATTATTACTAAAATGTGCAACCAAATATTTGTTAAGGAATAAATGGATAGAACCCCCTTCTATTAAACTAGCTCAGTGTCAAAATACAAGTTCAATGCCCCTATTAATTCAAGAAACATCTGTATTTGTATCTTTAAAAACTGTTGTTTATTTCAAAAGGAATGGCTTTTATTATTATTATGTCATCTGCTGTGTTCTCTAAACCTAATAAAACAATTATAAGAAATATTTTTTCTCAGGGGGGATAATTGGGGCCCCGAGATGATTGTTACCCTTTTTCCGCGAAGGATGTTAATGTGGCCCTGCTAATATACAGTAGTCATGAAGAGAATTAAACACTGAATGTTTGTTTTTTTTTATTTGTTCTTTATGTTTTTTTTGTTTTTAACAATTCATGCATTTACATTAAGAGACTAAAATATGTGTAGCATTTTCAAAAGCCTTTCCACAGAAGGAGAAAAAAACCTGGGGAGGAGTTGAGATGAGAACGGGTGGTGAAAGAGTGTGAGAAACACAAGGGAGATAAACAGCAGACACCTGCTCATGAAACCCAACCTGGTTCCTCCATCACATTCCAGCAGAGTTCAGCTGACTGAGTTGCTCAGACAGCAGTGAGGAAGGATACGCTCAGTCCTGATGGGAAATTGCTGCAGACAATGTGGCAGACAGGCTTAAAGTGCATTTGGATGGCAGTTACTGTATGTGTGGAGTTTTTTTGTTTTATGACTGACAGATTTTCACACTGAAACCTGTTTTTTTGGAAAGTCCATTAAAGGTAAAAAAAAAAAAATAAAATCTTCACCGAAGCTTAAAATGATAAAATAGCTCTGTTGTGGTCACCAGATGGTTTGTTTCATAGAACCATCTGGAAATTCCTCTGTAGAAACCATTGAGAAAAGGGCAAGCATTGAAAAAAATTAATAAATGAACATAGAAACTGCACTAACTTAAACCAAGAAACCAAACAGAACCTCATGGAACCAGTCAGTCAACAGGGATGTCTATTGTTGATCGTCGTCACGTTAAAAACACGTAGCTTATAAGGGTGCTGATTGCGCTTAACTTTGGTGTTTAAGCCACAAACAGAAAGCTAGTTCTGAGATAATGGATTGTTTCTGACTGTATTCTCTCTAAGGTGATGACAATCTAGAAAACAGAGCCTGTCTTCCAGCAGGTGCTCATGATGATTGTCTGCTGTGTTTTCTTATAGAAACCATAGATGTTTTGTGTTTCTTTACATGTGTAGCAACTGGTTGTCCTGTTTTGTTTTTTGTTTTTTTTTGTGGTTGTTTTCTGTCTTTAATATCTTTATCTGTGTTTTCCACTTTTACTCTTCTTTTTTCTGCCGTTTCCGCTTTTCAATTAATAAAAAGAAACCGCACCAGCTTACAAAACCCTCTATTTTGGTAAAAAAAATTAGAAAAGATGTGTTTAGTGCAATGAAAGTAACTGTTACGGGTAGATAGAGCTAAACATTTAAACAGAATATTTATTGAGGATGTAAACACACAAAAAAAAATCTAAAACCATAAGCAGAATTTCATGGTTTCAACAGAAGATATTTGTGAGAAAATGTCACATTATGGTTGCAATGTGCATAATAGTTACTCTGGTTAGCCAAAATATGACAGCCCTTTTACTGGTAACATGAGACAGACATTTGGCCTATACAACCCATGCCATAACTCAAATTCATGCCAGCTGTTAACCTTTGGGCCCACATAATACTTACCGGTGTACCATAAATGCCAGAAGTGGTCCAGATTAGACCCAAATGTGTCTGTTATTTGACTACTTTTTACACATGGGTAAGCAGTGAAGCAAAATACTCAGTAAAATACACAGTAAAAATGCGTTGATCATCATACTAACCTCATTTCAGCAACAATACAGAGTTGAACCAAGTTTCATTCAGTGTCACAGTCATTAAGAATATATTATTACATGTGATGATGATGATGATGATTGCCTTTAATCTCACCAGCTGTATGTTATTAAAGGGGGGATTTGCGGTTATATGAGTTTTATAGCAGAAATCCAATGTGGGATATATGTAGTACTTAATGTCAGTATGTTGACAAAATAAAAAATAAAAAAATGTTTTTTCTTCTATATTCTTTCTAAAATATGGTTGATAATGTTGATTGTGTTGTGTTCAGGGATGCTATTCATACCATGGTTGGAACCAGTGGTGATCTTGATTTGACCAAAGACAATGGTCTAAGAAAGTACAATACTGGGGTGATACTTAAATGGTAAATGGACTGTACTTACATAGCACTTTCTATTCATTTTGACCACTCAAAGCACTTTCACACTGCAAGTTATGTTCACCTATACAGCACTTCTGAGGAAGGGTTTTTCCCTCTTAAAAACATTCACATACCAATGAGCACATTGGAAGCAATGCGGGGTTCAGTATCTTGCTCAAGAATACTTCAACATAGTCTGGGGAAGCCAGAATTGAACTGCCAACCTTCCAATTGAAAGACAACCACTCTCCCCCTGATACATAATCATCCTGTATCGCCTACTCTCCAACTAAAATAGTTCATCGCCTCAATGATCAAAAGTGGTTTGTTTGGTTGTTTGTTTTTCTTTGTGCATTTGGGGCAGGTCAAGCCTTTGCTGCCAAGAAAATAATTTTCCAAGAATAATCTATTTGTTTATTACGTCCCAATAGACGACTGCAACTATCTACACTATGCATCAGGTCAGTCACCTTTTCATCACATCAGTCTTGCTCAGCGAACAGCTGTTCACACACTGAGAGAGTTTAAGATTGTGATTTTAAAGCTTTAAATTGCATTAGCGCCATCTAATTGGTCAGAGCTGCAACACCAACATATCTGTTTAGAGCACTGCCTTCAATCCATCTCCCCATGGTCAACTCTACTCCAGAACTGGATATATATATATATATATATATATATATATATATATATATTGT
>JBAFTB010000027.1:6498736-6545328 GCA_037177355.1 Melanotaenia trifasciata
TCCCTCTACATGACAAGCCAGTTAAACGCTCTGTCTCTTGGTTTCAATATTATAACTCCTCTTCTTGTAGCAGAAGTTTATGTATCTCAGAGAAAACATTGCCTTCACTGAGAACCACAGCCTCAGGTTTGGGTTCAAACTGCTTCAGTACAAGCTGAAATTCATGGCTCAAAGAAGCCAACAGAGCAACATCCTCCACTACAAGCAGAGGTGTACCCTCTTCTTCCTGACTCTGCCACAGATCCCGTCCATCAACACCACAAACAGGGTCAGTCACAAAGCCCTAATGGAGTCCAGTAGACTCTGAAAACAAGCTCAACTTCTGCTTTGATTATATGGACCTAAAATCCTGGAAAAGGTTAATTAAAAAAAAAAATACAGCACAACTTACTTCATTTCTTTAGCAGCCTGCCTTTCTACCATAGAAACTATTCTGTAATATAAATAAACAGCTGACATTTCTAACCTCTTAAAAACATTAAAAGTTCATCCAACTCGTTCAATCATCATATCCAATGATATGTAGTAGACACTGCTGGTCTGTGAACTTTTTTTTTTTTTTTTCAAGAAGAAAACTTTCTTTTTTTTTAGTATTTGGTTAATATTGTTTTGTTTTGAGGAAAATCTTGAGAAAAAAATGACTTGATATTTATTTTAAAATGACAGCAATATATTTTCTTCTAATAAACAAATGAAGTTACAATCAGCAGAGAGAAGCTTTATCTAATGCTGCATTCACTGACAAAGGGAAATTAGGATTTTCTTAAGCCCAAGTAGAGCAATTAAATCCAAGACAATGGCACAAGAAATATTATTTCTAATCAATGAATTGGCTTTAGTTTGTAGTAGTTTGGAGTAGTTTAATTAGGAGTATGAAGTCCAAATTTGATCACAGATACTAAGCATAAATAAATTATTTCTAATTATGTCTTTTTTAGATTTTAATAAATTATGACGGGAACAACACCAAACAATTCTGAACCTACCTCGGTGCCAGATATTATAAACTGATAAGCTGTGATGGAATTTTACATGACTTTTACACTATTTTTTCAGTGTTTTTTAATTATTAAATGCTTCTTTGACCTCTGACAGAAAGTTTGTTAAATTAGTTTCTCAGTAGACAAACATGCACATATATAATCATTTAGTAAAAAAGTGAGTGAAGTTGTTTTTTTTTAGAAGAATTAAAAAAAGTTCTTTAAAAAGTCTGAAAACATCTGAAGCCTGAGAAGGCACATCTGTATTTTCATCTCATCCAGTTTTCCAAGTTGGAAGCTGGCCAGTCCGCTACAGCCGGACATGCAGTTTGAGGTCAAGTGCCTTGCCCATGAGCAGCAGGGCAGCAGCAGGTTGAGTCGCAGAGCATCCTCATTGACAGAAAGTGCGAAAAGTCCTGCTTAAATACTAAAAAAGCCAAAACACAGAGGCGACTGACAACAGCTTTGAATTTTGGATGTAAAACATTTCTACTTTTTAGTGAAACCGACTGACACGTTGACCTCTGCTGTGAATTTCTGCTTCTTTTAAAAATTTAAAATGCACAAAATTAACCATGAAGGGGGAAATTTTTTTAACTTTATGCAAACTTACTAAATTTAACTGAGAATTCTGGTGATTTGATGTTGGGTGGTGATTCGGTGAATCTTTTCTCTGACCTCTTACAACAACTGAGAGAAGTTAGAAGATGTAAAATCAAGGCTTGTGGCTGTGAAAAGACCCATTGTCCCCTTTAGTAGGTACTAGTATTGGGATGGACCCTCTATTACTGTCAGAACTGCCTTAATTCTTGGGAGCATAGATTAAACAAGGTGGTGGAAACATTCCTCAGACATTTTCCTCCATATTAAGATGACAGCATCACACAGTTGCTCCAGATTAGTTGGCTGCATCTATGATGAGAATCTCCCGTTTCTCCCGTTAAAGAATCCCTGAATCCAAGTGGTGATCTGTATCATCCCCTTAATTAATTTCTGAGATTACCTTAAAGATTTAATCAAAATCCATCTAGAACCTTTTGAGGTATGTTGCCAGCAGACAGACCAAATACATGACCTCCATCTTGGCTGAGGTAATAAATATTAAGAGAACTGTATTCGATGGACAATATAAATGATGTCCTTTAGGTCAGTGATTCCCCAACCCTGGTCCTCAAGGCCCACGATCCTGCATGTATAGGACATCTGCTGCAACAAACCTATTTCAAATAAATGGATCTCTGATGAGCTCTGCACAAGTCTGCTAATGAGCCATTAATTTGAGTCAGGAAGGTTGAAGCAGAGACACATCAAAAGTCTGCAGGACAGTGGTCCTTGAGGCCCAGAGTTTAGGAACCCCGTTTCAGGTTGTGATTAGGGGGGGCTTTTCAACTGCAACATCCCGAGACTGAGAAACCACACTACACAACTTTTTAATCTGAGTGATGCTACGTGATGCCACAATGGGATAAAGACACCAGCCTTTTTGAACGTGCATCTTGGCTGACTCTGGCTGGAGAGAGCTCTCAGTGCAGGTAGGATGCAAGATGGATGCTGAATTAGTCGTCGATACGCGGTGCGTCGCTGGGAAAATTGCAAAAGTTCTTTGATGCATCTTTAACCTTGTGCCACTGAGTTAACTTCAGACTTCAGACGCATTCGCAGTTTGTGGAATCGATTTCTACACGCTAAAATAAATATACATATAAATTAAAAAAAAAAAAAACTAAACGAGCAGAAGCACATCAGAATTAAAAGCTGGCCACAGGATGATCTGATAAATGCAACACAAGACAAAAGGACAGAAACAAAGCACATTGCCCTGGATTTGTTGGTATCAAACCGATACCAACAAATCCAGGGCAAGTATCGCCAACACAGATACAGATATGATACTTTTTGCTTGAAATTTCACAATAATTTAATGATTTTGTTTTTAACTAATGATCATGATTATGACTATAATAAAATAATAATAATACCAATAAGATTTTAGTCAAATAAAACATTTTTTATTAACAAAGCTTCTTTGTTAGTAAACAATATAAAATGACAACATCAACAATTTAATAAAAATATTGAAATAACTGTTTTTCTCTTGTTGAGAAAAATATAGTCATCCTTGCAAATTAGCTAAAACCTGCTATTGATTAGCTCTCATATATGTTCTTTGGCTTTTTGCCCCCAAAGCATTCTAGAGGAAAAATATCAATCTCATCACTCTGGTATCGCACAATACTGATACTAGCTTTGGTATTGATAATATCAATAATTGGATCGATCTGCCCAGCCCTATCCAAAACAGCTGGTCTGTTGTTTCAGGACCAGTCCATGATCTTTGAGGCCTAATTTTCTTTGACAAAGGGCAGAAATTCATCTTTATTATAAAACAAATTAAAATAAATAAAAAATTTCCCATTCCATTGTATCCCCCCCCCCAGCAGTGCTAACCATAGCTCCTCCTCTTCATCAGTGGACGCCACAGCTTCCCGCCCCCCTAACTCACCCGGTGATTGTCCATTCTCTTTGTTCTGTCACCATCTTAGCATCTCTGCTTCCTCTTCTCTGACACAAATTCCTGCACGCTTAATGTTGCGTCTGTTTCTAAAAGCTTCTCATGCACTCAATTTATATTCATTCGGGAAAATTAAGGGTTCAGGTTGTTGGAGAGAGGTTAAGCATCAATACAGCTTCAATCAAGCAGCATGAATTTCAGGGAGCATCAAGGCAAGGTCAAATCCCGCTGATGTGCCTTGCAAACAGATTTTAGCATTGCTGTTATTGAGTGAAGGCTTGTAATTAAAAGTGAGTTCACATCGATGAATGTGGGTTATTTAGCTCAAAAGATCATTTCTGATGATGCTTTACATAATCCTTAAAATATACAGGCTACTCCTGAAGAAAAAATATAAATTAATGGTAAAGCTAATGGACATGTTGATGGCATTTTTGTAAACCTAATAAGAATTGATTCGTGGTTGTGAGAACATTTTCATCCCTCAAACCTCCCCCTCTTCTTTACATGTGTAATGAACCTGCCTGAGCATTGATCAAAAACAAAAATTGGACGAGTAAATCTGCTTAAAAAGCCCGTCTCCCCCTCATCTGCCTGGGCTTTGTCCTGGCAGCAGGCCGGCCAGCACTTAGAGAGGTACTATATGTCTCTTAAATTACTAAATTGCCTTCTGCCCCCATGCTTTTCTCCACCAACGATGGTTTGCGGGCATTAGTCGAAAGTTTTTCCCGCAAATATTTAATCCTCGCTGTGACTGACAATGTTGTCAGACCTCCGGACGGGTTTTACGCAGTTATTACAAGCGCTCCTCCGTCCATGGCACTTTGGATTATTTAAGATTATGTTGTAATCCTTTTAATCCTCATTGCATTAAGATTTCAGTCAAAATACTGCAACAGTAAAGTAGCACTCAGAGGTCTTAAGCAGGCGTCATGATTGGGCAGCCGCCTTCATTTCCTCCCTGTGTCTTTTTATTTATCCTCCAGTCTCTCTACATTGTCAATAAGCTGAGCAACAGATTTGCTTTTCAGAAACGACAATGATTCATTCTAGGTAGAGAATCTCCAGTCACAGCGGAGGAAAACATGTTTACTCGCGTCAAAGGCGAGGCAGAGACAAACTGAGGGCAGGGTGTGTTCACAAGAGTTTGCTCCAGCCTATATCTGGGAACTTTTTCTGATTAAATATTTGTCTCCGGCAGTGCGTCCCGCGGTTCCTGTTCAACTTTCTTCTCCCCCATCCGATGTCCTCCTGCTGCTCTATACAACCCTTATCTCTCCTCGCTTGACTTCCCGCCACGGCAGAGAGCTTCCAGCAGGCTCCCGTCTTCATCCTCAAGCTACATGAATAAAACAATGTCCAGCTTTTGAAACTATGCCTCGTGCTGCCATGTGTCTTTATGCATCTATATAACAAGTAATCCGCATTGTGGATGCAAATCCATGCAAAGAGAGGCAGTTTGAAAATGAGCTGAAGCCGCTTTGTTTACAAATCATGGTAAAATCATATGTATGCTGGTGTGAAACTCAACAAAAGGCTCCACATCACCCCGTCACCTCCTGCTATGAAATTTAGACTTCTTCATTTTAACTGTAAGTCAACTTTTGCTTACTTTAAGGTATCTCACACTGAGTGGAAATGTTTTCTGGTGTTGCTGAAGAGTTTTGTTGCCTTTTGTTTTCTCAATTTTCTGCCATCAGCTTTTGACCTTTACAACCAAAACATTAACACTTATCTTTTAATAATAAAGTAGCTGCTAATACTATAGAGTTTTGTCTATATAATTAAGACTTTTTAATCATTTGTGAACAAAACACCCTGGTTGTTTTAGTTTGTTAGAGGAATTTCTGTCTAGTTGTGCTGATTTCAAGATTTCAGCTGCTCAACAGGCCGTGGTTGTTGACTGATTCTCTTCTTCATGATGCTCCATACATTTTCAGTAGGAGACAGATGTGGACTGCAGACAGACCAGTCAAACACACACTGTGTGTAGGAAGCCACGCTGTTGGAAGTCGTGCAGAATGAGGTCCGCCGTCACCCTGCTGAAATAACTACAGACCACTCAGGAAAAGACGTCACCTTGATGGGAGCTGATGTTTCTCTGCATCAATGACACCTTCAGACATATGAAGTTCACCATGCTATGGAATTTGTTGCTCCCCAATCTCTTTTATCTTATTCCTAAAAAAAAAAAAAAAACTGACAATTGCAACTTTAAACGTGAATTAACTGAACCACCGAACATGTCAAGTGTTTTCTGTTTATTTGATATTAACTGGTTTCCAGACCTCGACACAATTTCTACACAGTTAATATATACCCTCCGTCCTTGTGTAATCCAATTTCAGGTTTTTGGAGGCAGCAATGGACTGTGGTGAGTAAAAAATAAATGGTTTTCCTAGGGTCTTCCTGAGCCCATGTGTCTGTATTAAACTTGGTGTTATGACAGTCTCTCCTGCATTTCTGTCTGAGGACTCGAATGTCATTTGTCATCATCTGCCATTGGAACTTTTTTTTTCCTGGTTTGTTGAGGATTTTCTGATGAAGTTTGGCACAAAGACGTGAGCCATGAGCAATGTTTGTTTGGAAAGACTAAATTGGAAAGACTTTTATACCCAATCCTGACACCCATACCAGTTAATTTGCTGGTTGGAGAATATAAAAAAAATTCTTTGCCTCTTTTTCAATTTTTTATTTCCTAAACATGATTACATTTCATTTATTTGATAATAATAATAAACACCTCCAATGTTCATATTTAGGATATTTAAATGCAATTTAAATATTCAAGATATATGAATATTTAATGTAACAGGCCGAATATATAGGCACAATATTTATAGAACTTCTATTTAATTAAATTAAGCTACATGGTAAATAAATAGAAGACACTAGACACTTGCAGTTTTGTGAGGTTTCATTCTTGTGTAAAAAGCCTTAAATGCACAATCATGAAAACAACATTTTTGAATTAGTCTTGACTTGAAAAGGTCATATTAAATTCGAGAGCTGATTATTTTAATTAAAACTCTGTGTTGACAGGACTTGTTTCAAACAGCTGCTTGCTTTTTTGTTTTTCATTTTATATATGAGCTGACATTGTGCTGTTGGTCTGAATGAGCTAGAGGGCACAAGAAACAGAGCACAATCAGGTTTGAGGGAGATTTGTAACAGCATCATCATTAATGCGGTCATTGATGCTCCTCTGATCCTCCACATCCACACAAAAACACCAGCTCTGCCTCCTGGAGGTTTAGTTTCTCTTCCTCTTTTGCTGATCTGGAGAATGATGTTGTTGCTCTGTTTTCTTGGGGAAGAAATGCTTCGAGGTTAACAGAGAAGCGGCTATTCTCAACTTCAAACCTCATAAGATCTCTGTCTGCCCTCCGAGTCGAACTTCAATCTGTCAGTGCTGTCGTTGAGAGGACACGAAAGGGATGATCCAGAGTGGAGCAGATCTTATTTTTGGTGCTACAGGCCAGCTGTGTGTGTGTGTGTGTGTGTGTGTGTGTGTGTGTGTGTGTGTCAACTTAAGAAGTCAGCAGGAAGATGGACAGGAAAAGATTCATCCTCTGAAAAATTGTTCTACATACCTGGGCTTGATTTTGAAGAAAGAAAAAAAGTGGTTTGATGATTTCTGGATTTTAGATTTAACCCAATTTGGGGTTTAAAAAAAAACAAAAAATCATAAGCCCAAAGCTATGCCAGTCTCACAGCTAAATATTCAAACTAAAGCACACATTTAAAAAATAAGAATTCACAAAATTAAGCAGAATAACTGAGGGAAACTAGAGTGGCTTTAAAGTATCTTGTCTTTGTCAAAGGTCACTTTTCAGTTTAAGTTGCTACAAATATGTAGAAGCTTCTGCAGGATAAGCCTACTTGTAAAATCTTCATTAATCACACACTTCATTTTATGTTCATTAAAAATTATAATTATTATTTGTAATTTATTCTCATGTTACATTGACCCAATGTGACAAATTATGAGTGATAAGAATTCTGAATTTGGCAAAAGAATGGAGTCTAAGTTAGTTTTTCATAAGTAGACTGCACAAATTAGTACTTTAATGTTTTTAATGTTTAATTTGCATGTTTTTCAGGACCCTCAAACAGACCATCATCAGCTGGTTGGCATGTGTAATGTGACTTTGCATATAACTGCTGTTAGTTTTGCTCAGTGAAAATACCATTAAGAAATGTGAGTTCGGTGACCCAGAAGTTGTCACTTTATAGCAGCTCTGTGAGCTTTTGGAGAAATTAAACACCGATCCATGAGATAGCCATCAAACCTCAGAGTGGTAAAGTGTCTGCTTCCTCAAAAGACACATTTGTAAACCACTGCTTGAGTATAATAACACCTTTCATGACCAAGTTCATGACATGACCCTTACAGTAAGAGGTGTGCGATGTTGCAAGATTTGGTATTAATCTGATACCAAGTAAATCAAGGGCTAGTTTCGGCGATACTGATATACTTTTTTCATACAGCTTTCAACATAAACATTTTATTGCAAAGAGATTACGCTTTGGAATTAACGCATCAATTTTTAGACACATTAACTCAGAAACAAAAGGTAATCATACTGTACAAATCCAGATTTCGTATTATCTCTGTGAAAAAAGCTGATTTTGGTCATAAAGGTGCCTTGTCACCAAGGTGAACCGAATAACAGCACAACCCACTTCTTCTTTCTCATTTATTTAGTTTTCAAGAGATACATTTAGAAGTTTTAAAATCATGTGTTCAGAAAGAAAGCTATTACTGGTACCATGTTAAAAATCTGAATTTGGCATTATCTTAACAAGAGAGGGGGATTCTGGGGATAAAGGTGTCTTGTCACAGCGCTGAACCGCCCCACCAAAAATTACTTTATCCTTCTTATTTATGACGATTTTGACAGTTTCCAGACTTACATTAACATTGATACCAACACTGCTATCAACGTTAATGTAAGGATTTGTCTGCCCACTGCTACTTGGCAGTTCAGCACTCGAGTCTTTGGTAGCAAGTGGCTTCCTGGGCGGCAAATCACACACGTAGTCACATCCTTTCGAGGTCACCTGTGGTTTTTGAGGTGGAGGATATCTATCCTGTGCTCATGGATTGTTTTGGTTGAGTTACAAGTCTTTCTATTTTTGCTCATAACCAAGTCTATACAGCTTGCATTATAATATACTGGATTCAACAGTTGGCTGTTGTGCATAAGAGCTGCAGTGTTTTAGCAGTATGTCTTGATCTGGTTGCACAAGATTCCTGGGTGAAGTAAATTACATTGTTTTGTTTTGGTTTTGTTTTTTTTTTTTTTTTTGTTGTTGTTTCTTTCCATTAATTTGTCTTTATTTTTTTTTACAAAAGATATCTGCTTTTCAAATAATATTTGTGCATGTGCTTGTGTTTTGGATCTTAGCTGATCCAGAGCTTAGCTGAACAAGCTCTCGGCCAATCACAGGAGAACCTGCCAGAGCTAGCATATAACATTCAACCTTGTGGTTATCACAGCAGCAGTAAGGGTAGGTCATCCTCTTTGTCTGCAGAAGACTTGAATGGGGTTCTGGTCTACAGTCCCCGTGTGTCACTGAACGTGTGCCATTCTGACTGAAAAATAACACCTGTCTCCATTTATCTATTCACCACAATATGCTGGTTTAATGTCTATTTAAATTTATAGGAGGAAAAAGGGAGAGAAATATTAAAAATATATTTGAAAAGAAAAGTGTCTAATCTTCCAAAAATGTCAGGACCTCCCATTAGGACCACATGTTTAAGACCTCTGCCTTAATGCATCACTAAGTTTCTGACCACGCCAACACATTATGGGGTTTTAAAGAGTAACCTGGGGTTACTCTTTAATACTCCCTCTACACCCCAGTGTAATCCTTTTGTTTAATGTAAAGTACATGACATGAGCTATACAATCACACTTGCCTTGCCTATTCATTTGTATTTAACAGTTTATTCATTTATGGACACCTTTTTTTAATTCATTGTCATTTTTACTTCCTCATTATTTCCAATCTTGCATTTTCATCCTCTGTTACTCAAAGCAAATTTATTTCTGTGCCCTTTTTACAATTCCTATGCATTTCTGCCTCATGTAAATGAGGAGGGCGGTCTTTCAAGGGAGCAGCACCTATTGGTCGAACACCGCTGAGCGGCTCACAGGCCCTAAAGCTTGTTACATACTCTGTGAGAAGCGAGAACTTTTGTTTTTGTTCTCAAGGCCTCAAGAAATATAAAAGTTGGTTTTGGTCTGGTCTTTGAGAAGCTTCGTCCACGACGAGGTGGGGATTACTGCAGGGGTGTCTGTGCGTTTATGTGCAATGAACAATTAACCCTGTGATTTCACACTTAATCAGAAATCTTACCTGAACAACTGTTTGACTTCATCTTCTTCCTGATTCACCACAGCCATCAGCCATGCATTCAGCTACTTGGTGGTTATATTATTTGACTGATTAATACATTTCTCATTGTACCAGCAGTCACACCAGAAATCTCATAAAAGAAAATCAGTTTTAAAACAGTAAGTAATAATTCTGAGAAAGAAATTTTAATTTTTAATAATACAGCTCTTCATGTTTAATCTAAACGCTGCAGGGCTCAGGGATTCAAGCCACCCACATCGAAAACACTAGCTCTCTGGGAGCTCGAAGGCACTTTTCTAGACACCCCAAAGTTTGCTCAACTACCTCTGCTCTGTTGTGGCCTTTTGACTTTGCAAAACACAACATCAAGAGTGGACTCTGTGGCAGGATGTCTAACCGGTTAGTTCAGTGTTTGCGTGTGAGGGGTGAAAGTAGGTTACAGTTTGCTTTTAGGACATATAGCTAACCTCTTGACCCCTTGCTTGGATCCTGCTCCCAGACCCCTTCAGCAACAGCAGCCGGCACACACTCCTCCCTGACGGCCTACAGGACTGAGCTGCTGGTGTCAGAGTGCACGGGCAGCCTGGAGAAGTTTTCACATAGTGGCAACGCTTAAACAGCCGCCTGCGTTTTTCCTCCCTCTTGTCCCTAAACTCACAATGTAACGACCGCCATCGTCGTTATCATCCTGGTTATGTCGCAGCAAATGAGAGGCCGATCCGAGTGTCGAGTCAGAGACTCTGATGCCCCTGATGTTTTGCCTTTGGATGACCCCTATCATGTTGACAAAAACAACAGTGCCGGTTGCACTTCAGAGACACGAGTTAGCCTAAAAAATGTCCACATGTTGACGCTCTGGGGATTAAACTGACATGAAGACGGTGATGGTGTGTTTGTCCCCCATGTGTCCAACTGTATATAGTCATGGTTTCAGGCTAAAGTCCGTGTATCCTCTGTTTTGTGATGCATACTGCAGGTTCTGCCTTTTTACCCTTAAATGCAAAATAAAATAGGAACTGTAATTTATCTTCATGGTCAAGTTCAGCTTCTCACCTCCTCATACTTTTGCTTGGATACTTTAGAGAAATATGTGATAAAATTATGATGCATGTGAAAGAGAAAAAACCATATGTTAGTTTAGTTTTTTTTTTTAAATTAAACTATAGCTTTCTTGAAATGTTTTGCATTAGGAAAGCGAGATTTATTTGTTTCTTTAGGGCTCCATTTTAGATACATATTCCTGAATACATGCCCCAATATTAGCTGCAACATTTAGTCTGAACTGAATCCATTTCTGTAGGACTGAATGCTGAAAAACAGGTTCTGTATTGTTTGTTTCTCAGCTGTTTTTTTTATGAGTTACTTAAATCTGATTATTGGTTTAAAGTGTTTGTTGTTCTTTCCTGACACACTGAAACGGATTCTTTTTATGTCTCCAGATATCTGACGTTACTGTTTGTCCTGTTTGCAGTCTTTTTTAGGTGGATTTTTTTTATAAATCAGACTGTGATAGAGAAAACTTCCAGAATATTGGAGGGTATCAAACAAGAATATAGCTGTGTCAATTCAGGTCCTGCACAAGTGTGCAGACTACAAAGGCTACGGAGTGTCCTATGCAAGCGGCAACCTCCTCCGGTAAAATGTGAAGTCTATGCAGAAGTGCAAAATTTTGCAGTTCACCCCTCATCCACTAGGGGCTGGCTCCAAAACAGAGTCAATCCCCGTAGACTCCCATGTTAAAAAGACCAACTTCACAGTAGAAATAAACATGCTTAAAGCCTAATAGGTCAAGTTTACCTTCATGGCAACTGTGAGGGGGGTGAATTTTTTTCTAACTCATCCCTTTGGATGTTATTTAATCGGCATAATTAGGGGTGTGTCCTTTTGATTGACATGTATCCAATATCCGAGGCAAGAAGTGAGTGCAGCACAACCGCGGTTTTTAGCCAGCTAACAGCGCGCCTTAGCTTTAGCCCGCCTACCACCGTTAACTGGTTAGCTTCCATTAGTTCCGAGTTAGCTCGGTTAGCTCTTAACTACAGTCAGCTGGAGTTTGAAGGGTGTCAATCATCCACCCCCACCTTCAAAGTCCCCATCTCAGCTCCAGCTCTTTGCCTATTTTTGAATTCTTGCGAAATGACGACACGCATGACGCTGCCAAGATGGCGATAGTGGAAACCTATGGGTGACATAACAAAGGCTCCGTCCATCTTTTATATACAGTCTATGGTCCTACGTAGTCTGCACATTTCGAAGTCCGTTTAACGTTCATGAAATGGGACAGCCTACCTAGCCAGCGAGAATTTCCCATAGCAGCAAATAGGACATTAAGCATTTAAACCTCAAAAATTACTATTTGCATATCATAGGGCACTTTAGTGAATGTTAACACTGAAAACGCACTCTTCTGAGCATGGTTGCTCATTCGACGCTGTCTTGGGCGCAGTGAATTCTGGGAGAAAAGAGGCCACGAAGGATGCATAACCAGCAGCCTTCGTTTGAGGCCAAACAAAGTGCGGGTTTGTAGGGTGGATTCGGAGGCTCCTTCAAAATAGGACAGTGCTTGGTGCACTACGATGACATATGTAGCCTACGAATCTGCACTTCGAAGTGTGCAGACCCTGAATTGGGACACAGCTTATCAAAAGCATAATTTTTGCTACTGATAACTAAATAACTTCAAATGCTTTTGGCCATGATGCTCCAAAAGTGAGAAATCTATTACCTAGTCGAATGGTTATCAATTACCATTATTTTGTTTAACATATTAGTTACAGGAAATAAGCATCTAAGTGTTTATATGGGGTGTTTTCAGGTTATTAAAAAAATGTGAGAGGAAAAGTTTTGTTTTGTCCTGGAAAGATGATTTCAGTAAGAAATAAAATCAGGCATAAGAAATATTAACTTTTAATTTAATTTTTCTGTCTTCATGAAATATTTGGGCTCATCTGGCCTTCAAAAGATTTTTTTAAGCGTCAGAAAAAATATTATAAAATATGCATGACTTATACAGAAGTTTGGAACATTTCCCAGTTTTCTGTCCAACAAACGGCTCTCTGAAGTTCTCAGGGGTCCTTCCTTGCTTTTGTTTTACAGGAAACACTCAAATATGCAGAAACAATTATAGTTTGCTGTCTGTTTCATTGGAACATGAGAATAGAGACTTTACTACACAACATATCTGAAATCTGCCTGGTATTAAAAATATAAAAGGGCCAACCAGAACAGCTCCAAACTTCGACCTCTAACATGGTTATGGCTGACCATATCAGAACTCCACAGCTTTTATTATTTCATGCTTTCCTAAATATATCTCATCTCAGAGCACCCGAAGACTTTAGAAATGTTTCTGAAAAACTAAATTCTTCCACAGATTAACCTTTAAGTAGTTGGGAAAATCATCAACTGCAGTATCTTTGAACAAATAGTGCATAGGTCAGGTCTGTATTAGGCTACAAATAGTCCATATATGAACTGATATAACATATTCAATCTTTCCAATCACAGTTGTATTTAAACTTTTTTTTTTCTTTTTTCTATGTTATATTACAGCTTTGTAATGATATATTAATTACATAATAATAACAATTCTGTGTGTGGTCTCTTTTGTTCCACCAGACAACAAGCCCCTCTCCTATAGCTGCAGTGTTTTCTTGTGTGGTCATCTGTAGGATGTGGGCAGGTTGGGGAGCAAGCTTTGACGATGTCTTCATCAATAAAGAACTCCATTAACCTCTGATAGGGATTGAACACATGTTTGATGAAAAGCATTGTTTTTGGCCTTGCTCTCACCATTTGTTTGTGTCTTGTGCATGATAACGTCACTAAAATAAACTCACTGGCCAATTTATTAGGTCTGCCTTGCTAGAACTGAGTTTTGCATTCAGAACTACCTCACTTCTTGGGGGTAGATTCAACAATCTGTTGGAAACATTCCTCAGAGGTTTTTCTCCATGTTGTCATGACAGCATCACACAGTTGCTGCAGATTTGTCGGCTGCATCCACGATGAGAATCTCCCGTTCCACCTCATCCCAAAGCTGCTCTGTTGGATGGAGATCTAGTGACTGTGGAGGCCATTTGAGTACAGTTGACTCATTGTCATGTTCAATAAGCTGTTGGAGATGATTTGGGCTTTGTGACATGGTGCATTATCCTGCTGGAAGTAGCATCAGAAGATGCTACACTGTGGTCATAAAGGGGCCAGTCTGCCTATTCACCTCTTTTGTTCAAAGCCATTTAAATCCCCTTTCTTCTTCATTCTGATGCACAGTTTGAACCTCAGTAAGTCATCTCGACCAAGTCTACGTGTCTACATGCATTGAGTTGCTGCCATGTGATTGGCTGGTTAGATATTTGTGATCTGCAGGCTACTGAACAGGTGTACCTAATAGCGTGACTAGTGAGTGTATATGTGAAATGAGTGCACGCTATGCAGCATGTCCATTGTGTGTGTGAATTAAAGCTGACTAACTAAGCTTGATCACAATTTTTTAGTTCCACTCTTCATTCTAAGCTACATTTGTATGGACACGTGTTTTGAGTTTGGCCCTACCCTAGTTCCCTGATTAGTGTTTTTTTGCTGATTAGTCAGTACTTTAGACATGCAGCTGTCATATTCAGCTTTGTAGTGTGGTTTTTTTTATTTAGGTTTTGAAACAGCTTAGTAATAGCGCTTTGTGGGGTTGCACACGAGACGAAGCTTTCTTGATGCTCTTGATAGAATCACTCTTTTCATTGTGAATTCATGTGAGTTGCAGCGGTTTAAAGCTAGGACTAACCATTCTTTAACAAGAAAGTAATATTTCTTTTGTTGCAATAACGTGATGCTTTTTAACAATAGCTGAAAATTAAGGTCTGTAATAACGCTTCTTGGTGTTTTTGAAGCTCGCATCTGAAGAACCTTCCAGGGAGCACTTACGTAAAATGGTCGATATGTTCCCTCCAGCACACTTGTGTTTCTTTTTGCAGTACACACATGCCATAACACAGAAATATTTTGTCAATAGGAATATACAAAGCACTCTTAGGGCCATGAGAGAGCAATGAGAGCGTGTCCGATGTTTTTAAGAGGTCGGTTCTGTGTTAAAAACAATGGGCAGTTAAAACATTCACTCACTGGAGGAAAATAGCCACTTTCACCGCAGCTCCCAGGATGAGTGTTTATACATGCTCAGCTGGATCCGCCGGACCCCACCTCGCTGCCGACCTGCGCTGTCGTACAAATAAACAGGAAGGCCGCAGGCACTTGGACGAAGGCCACGCTCATAACTCACAAAAAGCAGTGTATTTTCACAGAGGGCTGGGGCGCTTTGGTGTGGTTCCAGCAAAAGGAATAAACCGTTAATCCATAAAAAAGGGACGCCGGTTATGTGATACAGCACTCGGGTGCCATCTGAAAGCGCTATATTCTTTTGCGCTGGGCCTCTGTGAGCAGTTGATTTGGAGGGGAAGTTAAAAGAGAACTGTTAACAATAGGGATCATATAACATGGATGTTATGGTTGTTTGTTGGCAACATATTTATCTGAAGGCTGCAGTCAAAAAAAAAAAGGACATTTTATTTTTTGGTTCAGAAAAATGTAAAAAAGAACAGCTGGCAGCTTAGAGGAGTTCTCTTCACAAAATGACTGTTTTCATCAGACTGCTGACTCTTTGTACATAAACATTGTTAAAATCTGACACCTTTGGAAGAAGCTCTGATTGACAGAAAGTGTTTATCTCATTAGTGGGGAAACAACAGTAGGAAAATACCCCTAAAGCTGCCGTTTTCAGATGCTTAAAGTTGTCTCTCTGAGTGATTCCTCTTTTTTTTTCTTCATCTAAGAAGCCAAACTCTGCCACAAAAGAGAAAAACTGTCCAGATCTTCTTCCGCTACACTTAAACGCTCAGATGAGCACAGCCAATATGAAAAGCAATCTTCAAAAGCTATCTTTATCCCTCTGCAGTTTGAAGTGCTGAAATTAAAGTTGCATATGGATGCCATCGAGATGCGAGCCACTCAGGGAGATTAACGACAACATGAGGCATCTGTGCATTCCTAAACCATGTGTGTCCTGCTCACAGCTGACAGGGCCGACACAAGCACGCAGATCAGGCCATGATAATCTTAAATAGCTTCTTTTCAAAGATCTCTAAATCCAGACCGGGTGACAGCGGAAAGTCAGCAGAGCCGCATCGTGCGGTCAGTGCTAGAAGCTCTGCGAGCCCTGAGATCATTCAGCTTCAAAACCAAGCTGAAGGCCCTGAAATTAATCTAAAGGATCAGTTTAATAATAATCCAGAGTTATTAAGGACTTTATAAGTTGTAATTGATGCCTCATAGATTAGGAGTAAGCTAACATATTTATATAAGAGCTTTATAAGTTAAAATGAGTCAGAAATGTCAGAGAAAAGTCTTTAGAAACCTTGTCAAACATAAATTAGGTTTCACATTTGTAATAATTGGTTTTAAATTATCGTGTGATGCATCCACAATCACTTTTTAAATCATTTCATGATTTGAACTTTAAACACTGACATGGCTCAGATATGGTCCAGGGTCAAGAGGGGTTTTTGAAAGATTATGTGCTTTAGGATTTGAAGTGGAATCCAGGGTGTTAAAGGCTGTTTAGTCTTTCTGAGATGTTCATTTCTCCCCCATGTTGGAGATGCAACCCACATTTGCTCTGTATTTACAGTTATTTGCCTCCTCCAGGTTGTTTCCTACTACAGTTATAATCTTCCTCCAACCATAATCATTGTTGCATGAATCAGAATCATCATCAAATAAAATTAATTCTGTTATAATTGCTGTATAAATGCAATCTTGAGCAGAAACAGCATCCATGGGACAATACGGGAACAAAAAAAAGCAAGAATACTAAATGTGCAACCAAATACCTGTGTATAATATTAGAATCCTAGACATTTATGTTTGACACCAAACTCTGTTGTCTTGCATGGAAGGCAGTGGATGAATCAGTCCCTTTAGGAATTCCCAATGTCACAGCACTCCATCACACCATCAGATATACAAACATCATGAATTTCGAACTTGGTGTCCTATGCACAGTGTGTGATGTGCATGGTTGGAGCTCTGCCAACAAGGGCCGTGCATGATACTTTAATAGTTCTGTGTAAAAAGGAGGCAAACTGTATTTTGCTGTATTCAATATGTGCATTTTTTTTACCACAGAGAGATTGTGTAAAATATTAGATTAGATAAATCACATTTGCTGTAAATGCTAAAAGAATAATAAATAAAAAAAATCTCTTTTCCCTTTTCTTTTTCTCTGTTTGAACAAGTTGCAGCTTCAAGGTCTTTCAGCCAAGTGGTGAAATACTCTCTCAGTGGGCTTATTTCAACAAATAATGTTTAAGAATAGGAATACCTTTATTTGAATTTCTAATTATTTTTTTTCATAACAGATTTTAGGTGATTATGCAAGAGGGAAAAAACAAACGCTAAAAACCACAGCAACTTTTGTTGACTCAAAATCAGGTGTTTTAAGTTGCAACAATCAAAAAAAAAAAAAAAAAGCTGCTAAGTCCTGGAGGGACTGGTTAATGCTTCTGTCTGTTTGCGGCCAAATAAACAGTGTTGATGTTTACATCACATGGGCATTGCAATAGATGTTGCGGCTTGTTTAACACCTACATCATCACCAAGAGACATTAAAGATGGGGCAGTGGGGCATTTGACGTCTAAGAGCTCATTTTTACTCCTGCAAACATCTCCAACTCAAAGAATCTGAAAGAAATGTGCAGCCCTCCAAAAATCTAACTATGGTCTGCTAGGCGCTGATTGATTTAAAGTTAACTTGAGCCAAAAAAGCCTAACTCCAGTTTCATAACAAACATGATAAAACCCCAGAAATGTTGCTCTCATGAGCATAAATGCAGCACCTGTAACAATGTTCTCTGACAGCGAGCAGTACCTTTTATTTCTCAGTTTTACAATATATTATATAAAAAAAAAAACAGCTGCATATTTGATGCTCTAGTCCTGAATTGTCCTGAAATGAGGGGTAAGCTGACTCTCTATAAAAAAGTTGACTGGTTGACAGCAACTTCTCTGAGGTTAAAAGAACACAGTTACGCTACCTTCAGTAATAATAATCCTCTTCTTAAATCTTAAATTTATCCCAGATCTGGATTGTATGTTTTGTTTGTTTTTTTGTTTGTTCAAGTATATTTTTAATTAGATCGGACATTGTAGGGATGAACTTTGTTAAATGATAAGGTTTTCAGTGTTCCTGAACTCATATAAGGTTCCTACTATAGAACCTTCTTCCAATAATGCTGTGAAACAAATGTCCTGACATGAATCCGGTGCTGAAGGTGCATCCTGGAAAATATTAGGCCATCAGGACACATCGACCTCCATGAGAAATATTTAGCAATACAGCAGGATGAGGGAGGGGGGTTGCAAAATACACCTCTTTTGCAATATAAACAGGATTTTAATCTAAATTGTGTACATATTCACAATAGCTCAGCTGGAGAGCCTCAGGTCTTTGCTCACTAATAAGGCAAACAGCATCGGTGCACATATCACTCACAGCACCCCAAAGTAAATACAACTGATTCTTCCAAGGTAACAATTGAGGTTGTGTACGATATGATGGAATGTGCAAACCCCCCTCTACCTCCCCATTAAACACTAGCTCAAATATTTATATTTCTCTTTAGTATAAATATAACAGAAAGTTTTACAGTTCTGGCATTGTTTGGAAGGGTAAGGAACCCCACTTGTGTTATAAATGAGGGCTCAGTGACAGGTGGCGATGCAAAAATGAAGAGCGTTGGGGCTCGAACATAAACAGAGTGCTGTAACAATACAGGCTGATGTTTTTGGAAGCAGAGCAGCAGACCACAGCGGCATATTTCACGACACTGAGTCTGAATTTTATTGCCTCTGTCAGGCTGCAAAGGAGAAGTCAGCACACCGAGAGAGCAGCTTGTGTATGCTGGTTGGATTTTCTTTCTGTCCCCTCCACATGTGCAGATTTAAGCACTTCCAGAGGTGTATATGATTCTGTCAAATACATATTTAGTCTCCACTTGTCTGAATGAGTGTTCATACTAAAGCACTTCGCTTGTTTCAGGTGAGATATTTTCGACATCTCCAGACCTGGGTATACAGGAACTTTGTGGATTTCAACAGCATTTTGCTCCTTGATTAAATGTGATTATTCACTTTTTGGTACCACTTGCTTTGCTGTACTTCTGCAGGAAATGACCCTTCAAAATGAGCAGGATTATCTTATCATGAAATACAAGTAAGAGAAAATTCAGTGGGAGTGTGAAGTGGCTAATGGTGCTGTAAAGTGCAGAAGTGTCGACATCTTTTCAGAGTAAGCTTAACAACTCTGAAGAAGCTGAGAACAAATCAGTACTTTATAAACTTTGGTCTTGAATTCCTTGTTTGCTCTCAGATAGTTTGCAAATTGCTCCTTTCAGGAGTGGTGGCTTTGGATCGAGTTAATTGCTACTGCAGACACCTGATTGTGCACCTTTAGGTGACAATTACCAGACTAAAAACTGGTGTGGAAAATAAATTTGTGAACATGCAAATGATTTACCAATGACTGGGATTTCGTAAAGAGAAATATTTGTATATTTAAGTCATTAAACTACACAGTTTTAATGCATATCCGGCTCCAGAACTCTTTAAAGGCTCAATTATGTTAGAAGTTTAATATGCATAAGCTTACAGATGGAGCATTCTGTCCATCCTGTGTTTATTTTGTGTGCATTTCTGTATGTTTTGAGAGGAGTTGCAATGCAAACGGAGCAGTACCACTGGAAATCATGGGGGCAATGTTGAGAAGTAGCTTGTGTGAGCTTTAAGTTTGCAGCCTTGCAATAGAATCTGTAGCTCAAAATAGAACATTAGCTTTAGCATTAGCTTAGCATGGATTTTAGGATAGCTGGTGTTACTTCAGATTTGTTGTATTTTCGTTTTGTTTTGTTTTATTCCATATTCCAACTTTTCCCTTGCTCAGGTTTCATGAGAGAACATCAAACCTAACTGTGCTGTCTGCCCTGGAGGTAGACCTTCCTCCTTACCACACACAGAGATTTAATCTGATTGGATCGTTTCCCAACTGGTCCTGCTTGTACACACAACTAAATTAGGTCTGATTGGATTTTGTCTCTTCCAAATATTTTCATCTCATTTTTATTTGTGGATAAAAGTGTTGATTTCTATTTGGTTATTGCCTCATTTGCTTGAGAAAAAATTGCTGTTGGCGAAATCTGTTAAACTAAATTAACATTTTCCAGAAAACACAAACTCTTCTATCATGAAGAAAACCTGTGATATGACATTTTTTTTCCATTCTTTTGACAAAGACTGATGTACAGACCTATATATATTAAAAAAAAATGGGTTTAAAACATCAAATTAGATTTCATAAAGACGAGCCAACATCACAGCAACACCAACATCCTGACACGGCTCTCATAATGCCAGGTCCCTGTGATGATCAGAGCTGGAAAGTGAGTTAAAAAGCCAGTTCTGCCTGAGAGTAAAGATCAACAGGAGAGGAGGAATGTCTGATAATTGCTCAGAGTTTCATTAAAGACACAAGGATGCCCCCCTCTTGTCTTGCCATGGAAATGGCCATATCACATCAGAGGCCAGATTTCTAAAGAAAAACAAACCCACACCAGTGCACACTTCCGTGATAGTAAATATGCTCTGATTTGCTTCAGAGTGAGATCAGCGATGTATCAAAGCCAGTTAATTTGCCCTGTTAGAAAAAAATCTGTCAGCGCTTAAAGAACCATAAGGAGGACACTATTGACTTAAACACGACATGACATGTCCAAAAGCCTTTTTTTCATCTCCCAGAATTGGACGTACACTAGCAGAAATGGTCTTTTTGAGGCTCAAACAGCTGCAGAATCACTTTTAATCATCTCCAGCATTTCTTGAATTGTTAAGAAATTAGTAAAAACCTCTTAATGCTACTTGGAGCTTGTGAAATGAGGTTCATTAAGGTTTGATGTGGCTGGATAATTACCCTTCAAGATAGATGCAGGGCTGGTAAACATGAATTATGAGTGGAGGAGGAAGGAAAAACCCCAGCAAAAGGAGCTAATTTGTAATGCAAAAAAATTTAATACTCCTGCGTGAAGAGGCTTGACATGCTGAGGTGTAATGTCAGCTATCGATTGATCGGCGGTCGGGTGTCTCAATGTCGGACCCCATTGACATTCTCTCATCTTACGATGGAGGAAACTTGTTATATCTGTTTACGGCCGCGTGGATGTGCCAGGAAGTCCTCGTCTCAGCTGTGGATCGCCCATCATCGTCTTCCTTCTTTCTGGGAAGAAATCGTAACAGATCTTTGAGCGTGTTAGTCACGGCTTAGGCTGTTGACTGTAAGTGCCAAAGCAATTGATCACCATCCTCCCCTTGTTTGTTATAAACACACACACACACCCACACACAGATATTGACATCATGTTGCTCCCTTCATACTCTAAGAGCTCAAACAGGTTTGAGTATTTTTGTGAAAATAATTATGTTTTTTAGATGTTCATTCATTAAAAAGTTTCAATATTAAGGCTTTTTCTTAAACAGGTGAAAAGTTCAACATCTCACAGTCTTTTTAGAAATGTTTTGTTTTCCATGTCTTTGCATCTGGATTTTTATTCTGATGTAATGTCTTTTGTAATTTAGATTTTCTACTTTGTTGCTTCTCTGTTATGTTTTTTTTTTTATTTTTATTTATTTTGCTGCTTCTTCATGAATACGTTTTGAGTTTTAAAAATGCGTGGGCTTTGAAATATACAGTTTTCTGAAATGAGTTTTTGTGTGTGTGTTCTAAAATCTTTGTGTGTTTTTGATTAAGCTTTTTGTTTACCTACATCTTTTTTAAGTATGTATTATTTTTAGAAAATGTATAGTGTGTTTTTTATGTAGTGTTTTCTGAAGTTTTATTCTATTTTCTTCTATGTTTTTTTTTTTTTTTTTTTCTTAAATACTTTTCTTGAATGATTTTTGTTGTGTTTTCTGTGGGGCTTTTTGATGTCATTTTTATGTGTGTGTTACGCCCCTGAGAGGGGAATAATTCAAAACAAACACAAGACACGGTGTTACTGCTGCCACGTCCAGTGCTGTAATGGATGACCAGAAGCAACACGTTTCCCCTACGTTCACTCAGGCATAATCAATCGAGACACGATAAACAGGTCAAACCCTACTAACACAAAATCTTGAGACAAATATTTAATTAAGTCACGTATAATCAAGATGAACTGAATAACATTCAATCAGTAGCATTTTTCAAGCATTTTATCAACCTAATGTAACTTTTCATAGCATTGTGGTTTAAAGACCCAAGTAGTCGATCATAGATCACTCGATCTGTCATTCACAGTATACTTGTTCTGCAACTTCCAGTTACCACAGAATAAACTCTTTTTTTTTTGCACTATGATGGTTATAAGCAAATAACATTTTTACCACATAGTACCACCAAATTACATTCTTTCGCTCCACATCTCAACAATCATTTTATAACCATTACATGTGTCTCTGTGTGTTTTCTGTATTTGAGTTTGTTCTTTGAAATATATTTTGGGTTTTCTGTAGCAGTTTATCAAGTGACAAATGTTTTGTGTTTTTCTTTTGTTTTTATGTGGATTGAAATGTTGTGTTCTGCTTTGTTTTTTTGTTTTGTTTTTTTTTTTTTGGTTCTTGTATATTTGTTGTCTTTCAAAATTATATATATATATATTTATATATATATATATATGTGTGTATATGATGTAATTCCTCATAATTAAAAGTTTTTTTTTGTTGGGTTTTCCTCTTGGGATTCCCCCCTGACACATTGCCCTCCAGTTAATCAAATCATGTGTCACACCTTTAAAACAGTCCACACATGCATGTCTGCACACACCACATATGTATTTTCTCAAAACAAAACTTGCAAACACCCGGAGCAAGGGTGTGTTGCCTCCTCCTCCTCCGTGTACAAAAATAAAAACACACTGAGAGTAGGTAGGTGTGGAGCGTCTGCCCCCCACCTCCATCGCTCATACTGGGGGTTATTGATTGTGACATGCGCTTGCAGTGCACCTTCCCAGTCGCCTGTCAGCCTGATGCATACTGGCAGGTCCGGTCCCCCCCCTTGACAGCTCCTGCGTGGTAGTGGTGTCAAAGAGGGGAGGTGTGTGGGTGTTTGTCAGAGGGAAAAAACAGTGGGAGAAATACAGCTGGGAGGGCCCTGGCCCCTGTTTCTCCCCTCTGTTATGTCCCTTATCCTGCAGAAGGTGAACCTCGACCCCCTACAGCCTCACAATGAAGGTGAGTGCAGCTGCCTTTTTGGGTTAGGCTTCATTTGAGGATGCTCAGGTCTGTCACAGTGAATCTTTTAACCCTAAAAATCCCCGGAGGAGGAGAATGAACCGTTTCAGTCTGCAGTATTTTTCACCGCAGCGTTTAACACAATAAACCAAACACCCCCACACCTGCACAGCTTGCTTAACACCAGAAGGTGCATCCTGTATGCCCTCGACATTACAGAAAGGTAATGAGTTAGCTTGCGGGAGGCTGACATGACTGCACGCATGTGAGAGTGTGAAATCACCTGACACAGCTTTCATCAGTATAAGGTGTTTCCCCATATGTGTGTGTATGTATGTTTGTGGCTGTGGGATTTGTGCACACATGTTCATGTGCTGGAAAGGAATGAGGTGGGAGAACACAACATATGCCATTTGGTGACTGCGTTAAGATCAAGGTACTAGCAGTTTATGCTGTCCAGATCATCCCGCTTTTTAAAAAGAATGTTATCCATGACCTTTGGTTATGGATAACATTTAAGTTAGAGTTTAATTTTATATTACGTACCTAAAATATTTAATTTTTTATTTATTTTATATTTTATGTATTTGTCTGATGTCACTGGTTAACTAACTGGCATATTTATTTACTTTAATTTTATCCTGTTAGATCTTCTAGAAATGTATATAACCTCAAAGAAGAATGGGAGGCAGATCCGTCATTTACCACGTCTGTCTCTGTGAAACAAACCTAGTTTGGGTTCAGGGAGCAGACACCCTCTCTTGCTTTAAGATTAGGCTTTGGACCTTTCTTTCCAATAAAGCCTAAAGAGTTGGCTTGTGTGACCCTTAATGCTAATTTATGCTCCCTTTACCTACACAAATAGGTATGTTCGTTTCAAATGTTGTCGAATGTCACTGTCCACATAGTTGTTAGGCCACTTGAGGGGAGTGAAGAATATAGAGTACACCTCTGAGTCATTTTCAGACAATAGTAAACATGGCCACAATGGGAAAGACTGTCAGTGTCTCAAAAAGGGGGCATTTTAAAAGGGGTATTAGACAGCAGGGGTCTGTTCCGTCATTAAATGCACGCAAAATGGCTGTTACAGTAAAATCAGTAAAAGATTTCATAATCCACACAAATGTATGTTTTTTTAGCTTAATTTTCCACCATCTTTATTTTCATATGTTTGTTTACATCACACATGTAAAAATTAAATCATTTCCGTCTCTGTGTGGATGTAGCTTTTTTTTTTTTGTTGTTGAAAAGTACACTTTTGGGGGGCTGTTTTTTTAATTTGCAAAAACACAAATGAGGTCTGATGCTGCTGCTCCCTTCTAAAAAAGCAGAGAATGTCCATTTTTAGCTCAAAGTGTTTCTGTAAAATGTTTTTCTGTCATTAGCATACAGTAATTCATGGTGATGGCAGCTGATTGAAATTGCATTGGTCTGAAGTTTATTTCAACACATGCTCGTGTTTCAACAGGACGTGCTTCTGTTTCAGAGCTCAGCACAGTGTCCCATGGTGTTAAACTGTCCTCTTGTACCAGTGTTTCACAGAAAGGTGAACAGACTGCAGTGGACTGAGAGTAATCACCAGCATATGTTGGGACAAGGCTGAAATACTAAATTGATCATAAGTAATAATCACCCCTGGGTTGCAGACAATAACCCCCCCCCCCCTCACTATCTCCATCCATTCGTCTTGGAAAAGGAAATTACTAAATCCAATACAGTTCGATAAAAATCTGGCCTGTCTGGATCGGCTGGTGGAGGATAATGTGGCCCGATAAAGGCGCTCGTTTCCGGCCGCGCACCATCCGTCATCCGGGGGGGGTTGCTCCGCTGGTCAAGCTGTCTGCTGCTCCAATGGATGACCGCAGCAGCTCCACCGAGGTTACGAAAGTTTAGTTGTTTTTAAAAGCTGCACAAACTGTGGGAAATGTTCATCCGCTTTGGAGTTTATCAAGGCCAGGATCACACAAGAGCCAAGTTTCCCAACTTTGTCTTTAAACGCTTCAGTCAATGATCCTGATGTTGCAAGAAAAGGAGCTACTGTTTGTCTCTACTGCTGATTTGTGGTGTTCACAGAGAAAGAATCATAGCTCCACAGTCTGCTGAGTCTTTGGTTTTTTTTTTGTTTGTTTTTTTTTTTTATATTATTTTGTATTATGACCTAAAATGCATTCCTTCATCTCAGAAGTTGAGGAGGTTTCTTACCAGAAAAATAAAGACTCATACCACCTAATTTGCATCCACAATCATGTTTTGCCTTTTTGGCAAATCTGGATGAGAGCTGCAGCTGACTACCTGAGATAAAATTTTATCCAACCTTAGAGTCATCACATCTGTAGGCATGTTGTCAGAAGCACTGTTTCATTCAGAATTTGTTCTTTAAACTGTTGCTGAGTGATTCCTTAAAGCAAACAGATGTTGGAAGTGTCTGGTTTCATTCTCTTATTAAGGAACTTGAATTCCCTCTTTCTTAATGTGAATAAATAGGACACTGAGAGGAATTCAAGTCTTCATTTCCAGAGCAGATTTGCTTAACAAGCCTCTTTTTGTGGCCTGAGGGAGAACAAGATTTGTCCTCTTTTACTTAAGGTGCCAGGCGAACTCCACACAGGATGCTATTAAAGGAGGACAAATGGTGCTGCAGTTAATGAGCAAAGAGCCGAGGAGCTCATAAAAAGGTGTAAATATTGGAACACTTATAAAGGCAGAGTGAAAATGAAGAGACGAGAAGGCTAACTTTTGGACGGGAGGAGAATGAAGATAAATGACAAATGCAGAAAAGTGGAAAGTAAAGGGTTGAGATTAGCAGCTCATTGTCAGTTGAGTCCATGTTTTTGTTCTGAAGTGAAAACTCAGGGCAGTGAGGTGGAAATCTAATAGGATCCAGGGCCTGACAGAACACCTGCAAGATAAGCTCATATTTCATATGTAATAATATATGAACATTAATTTAAAATTTGTAAATCCATAGTTTCCAGCCTAGAAGGCTCAAGGATGAAACTGGGAGGGCATAACACTATTAATGGTGTAAGGAAATGGAAATGTGGAAAAACAAAATTGCTTTTCAAACCTTTTTGTTTTCTTTCTTTAAACAAAAAACAAAAGTTGGTGGCACAGAACAAAAATTAGATTTCATTACAAAAAAAAGTACACTTATGTAGATGGGGAAAAAATAACTCTCTACACCCACCAGCAATTGTATTAGGTACACCTGTTCAATTGCTTGTTAAAACAAATAATTAATCAGCCAATCATAGAACAGCAACTCAGAGCATTTACATTTCAGATGGTAGAGTCAGAGTTAGTGTGAACAACATAAAAGCGTAGGTCCATCCTGCTTTGTATCACTAGTTCAGGCTGCTGGTGGTGCAGTAATGGTGTGAGAGATATTTTCTTGATACTTTGGGCCCCTTAGTACCTCCTGAACATTGTTAAAACACCACAAACAACTTGACTATTGTTGACCATGTCAATCATCAAAAGTGGTCCAATCCAGTACTGTACCTAATAATATGCCAGGTAAATGTAACTTGCTAGTTTTCTCTTCATCAGTCAGCCATAGTTGATATTCTCAGTTTAGATACCATAAATCTTCACTGTGGGGTCTAAATGGGATTCTGCAACCTTAAAAATCTTTGATCTGGACTGCAGGCAGACCATTTCAGCACCCAGAATCTTCTCCCCTGAAGCCACGCTGTTGTGATAGAAACAGCAACAGCTATACTTTTCTAATAAACAGACCCAGTATCACCGCATTTTTTATGGTTGGTCTGATTCCAGTTTAACATGATCATGGCAGTCAGCCGTTAATGGCAACTGTTCAGTAAATGTCTCATTCTTCCACTTAACACATTCAGTGGAGCCAATTTGATGGTACAAAAGTAGTAACAAGCTAGCATTTACACTGCTGTGGCTCTAAGCTTGATGCTAACATATATGCTAACATTAGCTTTCGTATTAAAGCAGCTAACCCTCTCCAGGTGTGTTTAAGGTTGATAAAGGTGGATGTGGTGGATCCAGCATCCTGAATTTTTATACCACAGACGTTGCAGTTTGCTGGTCATATACTGGTCCCTATTTATTAAGTTTTTGATACCCAAAAGTTACAATGGCGCTGCAGCAACAGCTACATTTACCGATGCTGTTAGTGTTTTGGCTGATTGTGCACTGCAGACTCGTCTGTGTGATTTTACGTCGGTGTTAACTCAGATGAGAAATGACAACTGACAAGAGGTCAGACAGAGAGAAGATCATGAAAATATTGTTCACAAGTCTTAAATCGCGAGTCCGAGTCAGGTCTCAATTCTTTTGAGTGCGAGTCCAAATTGAGTCTCAAGTCCAAGTCCCAGACTCAAGTCCCCATCTACCTACATCTGTCCACATTTGTCCTTGTTCAACTCAAGAAAAAGCTGTACTTTAGTACTAAATATTGGTGTCGGTGTATTAAATGTGCTACAGTAAACTAGCATCTAAATGATTATCTGACAAAAAAAAAAATAAATAAAAAAATACAGTCATGTTGTTTATCTCAACATAACACTCTAGGGGTTTGTAATTTTTATGTGAATGTTAATCTAGAATAATGAGTTTTGTGATTAATTAGTCCATATTTATGTGTATAGTGAGTGTGAGTATTTGCATGCCATGGATGAGTTGGGGTGGCCTGACTGAGTGCATGACTCCTTCCAGTCCGGCCCTGGCTTCAGCCTTGTCCCATACACACAGAGATTTCTCCTGATTCTCTGCATCTTTTGATGACATTACAAAGTGTGGATGTGGATCTTTAAACGGGTTCTATTATGCTCATTTCATGCTAATTTCTTTTAATATGTGTGTCCACAAGGGCAAGAATTAATCCAGCATTTTTCACAAACCCCTACATTTATTTTATATCAGTCCTCTCTATAGGCCCTCTAATAAGGCTCTGCCAGAAATAAGCAGAATGCCACTCTTAAGCCCTAAGCCCCGCCTCCCCCTGATGTGGGCTGCCTCTGATTGGTCAACTGCCGGGAGTAGTTGTTGGGACTGTTTTTGCCCAGCAGCCATTAGAACTGAGAGTGAACACTACTTTTCTGACCTCCCCTATGTACATTTAATATTCCACATGGCTAATCAGCTGGATGTTTTTAGGGTAGTTGTTACATTTTTAGCATCCCTGTATATTTATAGACATCAGTTGTATCCTGTAGCTAATCAGCCGGGTGTTTTTAGCCTGGTTCTTACATTTTTAACATTCCTTCATATTTATATACATGGATTGTATTACATAGCTAATCAGCTGGGTGTTTTTAGCCTGTTTGTTATGTTTGTAGCATTTCGTTTGTGTTGATCGCTAATTTTATGGTCATCATTACCTGTGTGTTACCTGTTAGTAGCGATCAGTTACCTTTAGTTTTGATAGTGGGTGACCGTTGCTCACCCACTATCAAAACAAAACAGACAACTTATTCGGTTTTACTTACAGCTTGTGGCTCAGGATCGGAAGTGCAGTTAGGAACAGGCCCTCCATTGTGCTTTGTGTGCTTTTCTTTCCATGAACATGCACATACTGGAGAAGATGACCACTTCAACTCACTTGTCTGATCCACTATAACACTGTAGAAAGTTCAGAAAAGTCAAAATAGCATAATAGGGACCCTTTAAAGCCATTGCAAATTTTACATTGAGGAACATTTATTCTTTTACTGTTGTAATAAGGACAAAAATATTTCTAAAATGAACAATTTTTAGTTGATAGCTCATTGTCTCTCTGAGATATAAAGGTAGATAACACAACAGGAAGAATCACCATTAGAAGAGGCTGGGTTATTTCAGCTTCTACTGCAATGATCCTACCCTCCTCCTCGTAACCAGTGTGGACCAGCTCCTAAATGATCTGACTGGAGAGGCTGTCCTGGTCACCCAGCCCACCCTTCTAATTTCTGAATAATGTGTTCATCTCAATTCGATCCACGTCCCTGCCACAGCATGTCAAAAGACACTTAATTTCATACTTGTTTACAGCTCTCTCTCTCTCTGGAGATCTAAAGTTCAAAATTGCATGTATTTTTAATTCCAAATTAAGCCAGAGAAGAAGGAGGCGGAGGAGAAGGGGAAATATTCCTAGTTCACTTCACCACATTTTGACAAACATGACCTCCCCTTGCCGGGGTGGAGGGATTATGCGGAACAAAAGTTGGCCCACTCGTTGCCATACCACGGCTTAAGGCTATTGGGGCGACAGATTAGAATATCTTTCACCCTCTCAGGGAGATAAGAAAGACACGACCATCAGAAAACGGTACAAAACATAATGAACTGGTGATCTCCTTCCACCGAAGAGTGTGTGTGAAGTTGAGATTTATAAATCTTCAAAACAGTAATACAGATTTGAGGATTTTTTTTCCCCTCATTCCTGTTTTAAGATGCACTACTCATGCATTTCCTAATGCTTGATATGACTTATCAAAGGTTAGAAAAATCTTCCTGCATATTGTCATTTTTTATTTTTTGGAGTTCATCTACCAGCCTGAAACAGCCTAGATGTTTTTGTTGCTGTATTTCATTTCTTATTATCCCAGATAATTACAAATATGCCAGACGTGTCACCCTGTGACGTCTGCTGACGCTGGCATGTTGGTGAGCCGTGCAACTGAAATGACGCTGTGATACATCTCACCCTCTCCCGCTCTCAATTAGCTCCTGGTGCTCCAGGTTAATGGAACTTTTGATTGGGGGAAAGTGTTGTTTCCTGGGCGCCTGGTTTCCTTGTAGATGGGATGTGTAGGGGGTCGACCCTGTGCTTATCTGCTGTTGCAGAAAGATGACTTATTGAGCCACTCTTTGTGTGTCTTCCATTGTAGAGGACCACTTAAATCCACCCAAATGAAGTGGTTTTTACTTTGGCTTCCTGCACTGTTTACTTTAGCTTCTGAGCGTGATAAACACTGAAATAATTAAAAAAAGAATGCAAGAATTTTGAATCTAATAAACCAACTATGGAAACTGAAAATAAAAGGTTGTTTCTCACCTAAAGCTCGATGTACCAAAGAATCTGCCTGTTGAGGAAATGTTATCACACTAGTTAGTCCAACACTTCAGTAAAGCAAGTTTTGATTTAAAGGTTTAACTCACTGCTTAAGCATTAATAGTTGTGTTTTTTCTCTTTTCCCTTACTCACAAAAATACATTAGACTCACCAGTTACTTTATGGGTACTACACTTACTTCACACTACGTTACCCATGATGCACTGCACACTCAAGCTTAAGAAAACATGAACGCTTCATGAATGCAGGCCTGGTCTAAAACGGCAAGTGCAGGTGAAAGGAGAGATGCTGCAGACGCAGTGTGCACATCAGATGCTTCGTCTGCATATGATTATTTATTATCTGAAAATGAAATCTAACATTTCTGTGCAAATTGTCAGCCTGCACTGAAAAATCAAGTCAAGCTTAATCAAGCTCAGTCAACGTCTAATTTGAAAAGACATGGACTTAAAACATCTGTCCAGGACTAGAAGATGTTTTAAAATATTTTTACACTATGCAGCATTTTTTTTCTTGCTTTAAACATAGAGAGGAGGTAAGATTTATAAAAAATGTAAAAATTACTCCTGTTACACCAAAAAAGTAATTTTTTTTTTTTTTTTTTTTTTTTTGTCCACATGTCTGTATCACATACATATCTATTTTGTCCAATAGAATTTAAGGTCTAGTATCATTGTTTTCATTGCAAGACCTAAAACTTTAATTGAAATAGTGAACAAACTACTCATTTTAGCCTGTGAGAACTGAACTTTGAACTAGTTCATGAGAAGCATGAACTTCCACAACGCTGATGAGCAGTCAGTGGTGTCTTGAAACTGGCTTGAACTCCAGTGGTTCCTGTCACCTTTTAGCTCATTTGACCCGGTCCAGGTGGATTTCTGTCCTGCCAGCCAAATGTTAGCAGCCCCCAACTGCTGCTGTCCCATGACTGCCATCTTCTTGTGGCTTTTGTCATCCTCTCATTTCATCCATTCTCCACTGTGCGTGTATGGTTACAGTGGATGATGTTCAGAACTAAAGGACAAATCAAATTTCTTCAGCATTAAAATTCTTAAACATGCATATACCCTCTTTGTTGTTTTGGATTATGTTTAAGGTGATAATGTATTCTTTTATCAATACAGATAAGCCAGAAAACAGAAAATATGTATTTGGGGCCCTTTAATGAAATTAAATAGCTGAACAACAGCTCATTTAACAAAAAATATAAATCTTTATTAAGAAGACTGATTTTCCACTCTCATGTGTTTATATCGGCCCCCGGTACAAAATGTAGCAGTAGAATAAATGCTCAAAAAAATAGTTTTTTAAATCCATTTCCTTATAGATATGCAGCTTTCATGTTACCACATGATGAAGTCAGCAAACATGGAGTCACTACATGATAAAGTTGCTGTTTGTTGAGTGATGTCTTCACATCTTTTCCACTATCCCTCCCACTTTCAGTTCCTTTCCTTTCTACCCATCATGAATGGGTTTGTTAGGACTGAAACTAGAAAACAAAAGTACACACTGCTTAAGATTATATGTTTTAATAATCATAGTTTGAGTTTTATTGCTTTTTTTTATTTACGTTTATGTTATGAACAAGAAAATGTTAATAAAGCTGTAGAATAAAAACAAACAAAAAACACACAAACACTTATTTGAGGTGATTTTGCCAGGTTGGTAGAAGATTTTATGAATTGTGACTGACCTGGAAAAGATCGTGATTCTCCCGCAGTTTTAAGTCTATACCAGGAAACTGACATGGTATACTGACTTGACTGACTGGTATTCTGGGTATGATGTATCCCAAATATTCCCAGAGACTAAATAATTCCTACAGAAGAGCTCTGTCTCCTTTCCTGAATGTCTTCAACAACTATTATTTTCATTTACAAAATCTGTTTCTGGTTATAAAACCTTTTTTTTTAATATATATTTCCAGTAACAGGGGTGGGTCAATATTCTTTTTTATTTTTTAAAATGGTAGATTGAAAATATTTAACTAATTATTACAACTAGAGTGGTCATCCACTGCAAAAAGTAAAGCAGAGTCTGTAAAAACAATGAATTTTTGTCTCTTTTTAATAAATAATTATTTGTTTAGGCTTACCCTGCATTTTATGTCTTTTATCACTACTGTGCAGGACAGTCAGATTTTAGGGGTGAATATATCAATTGCATTGCTGGGCTGGACCAGGAAGTGGCACTATTATGCCAAAATCTTTTGCAACCTGCCAACAAAGAATGAAATGAGGGCACAAAAACACCCAGAAGAACATAGGAAGGTCCCACAGGCTTTCTTATAACTGACTCAGTATACAATTTGATCCAGGATATACCTGATTTCCCTGGATTTTATGATCCCAACTGAGCAGAGTTTGGAAAATATAGTGTGTCTGCTGTTTAAAAGACCAACAAAGAGGGGAAAAGTTTGCCTCACAGTGTTTCCTCCTCAGTAACTGTGCAGGGAGGTCAGTGAGATTACCGGACTCATATTCACCATCCAAACAAACAAAACCCGCTATCAGAGGATGACATGAAACTCCAACCCTCTGGCCATCCTCCTTCTTTTCTTCCTTCCTCCTCCACTGCTCTGGAGTAAACGCATCAGAACATTTCACTGCAGCTTGTTTGTGGTCATGTTGGAGGGAAGGTGACAAGAGCAATACAAGAGAAACATTCCTGCAATTTCACAAAAGAGAGCTTAAGGTGGAATTGTTCTCCAAAGGGGGAAAGCTGCCACCTCTTTTTCTTCTTTTCCTCAGTTTACCTAAGTATGCCAAAACAGGAGGGGGGGGGGGGGGGATTTAACCACACACACACATATGCACACACAAAAACAACTCTCCTGAGGAATGGCTGGCGAGCAAGGAAGAAATGCACCCTGACAACTTTCCCTTCCCTTCGGCAGCTGGATGCCAGAAATGAACACAGTTTCTACTGAGAGATCTTTTACCAAAGATGCCAGGGATTAAGAAAGAAAAGACTGCAGGACACTGTTATGTCACCTACTATTAAACAGCCTTAAACTCCCTGGTTATGAGATACTCTCTGCAAAATAGGTCAAAAAGTACACGAAATAGAATGGTTTTGATTTCTTGTGTTCTTTTTACTTTCCTGTCTTTTGCTATTTTTCCTAAAGCCCTGCTGCCTCTGGATTCTTGTGTGCTGGTTAATTTCTTTGAACACATTCAGTTTGAACTTCTTGAGACTGCACAGGACAAACAAATTAGTTACTCAGATTTTAAAAGAAAAAAAAAAGCCAACCAGAGAAAGATGAAAACCCTTTTGTAAAAAAAACCTTTGTATTGAGACAATTATGGTAGCTTGGAGGTGCAAAACAATATTACATCGAGCGAAACACTTTTACAAGTTTACCAAAACACAATTACAAAGATAGGTGTTTCACCAAAATCTGTGACCCATCAGAATCTGTGACTGCAGAGAGCTTGAAAACACTTTTATTGAAGTTTGAATTAATTTTAATGCAGGTACAGTAAAGTAACACATTCTGATAGCGATCAGAAATGTGTTTTCAATAAAAGTGTTCAAGATTGCTTTGCAAGACCTTAGCCCCCCCGTTTTGCTTTTTGTTTGTCTCTACAGATTTGTATTTTGTTACAGATCTCACATGTAGTCGAACATATCAACTAACCAAAGTTAGTTAAAAACACAAAATATCAGATCTCATGATATGATGCAGTATTAAGGCTAAAATAATTTTGCACACCCAGCAGTGTGTACATTCTTGTTGCAGGTGTCTGTATCTATTCCAAAATCACCTGATCATTTCAATAATAAGTTTGCACTGGTAACTGATTGGCTGGTGGTGGCAAATGACATGACGTCTACTCACCTGGGCAAGAGTTTTGGCCTTGAATGCAGCCAACAAGTCTATTGTCCTGGATAGGACTTAGCTTTGGAGTAACTAATAATTAGCTTCTCATGGCTGGTCACCCCTTTTAATACATACTCCCTGTGCTAACTATTAGAAAAGGGATGCTGGTGTTAGCATTGAAGAGTTTAACAACTAGCATGGTGAACCAGTGGATTACATATATCCTCTGCTAACTATTAGCAAGAAGATGCCGGTGTTAGCACTGAAGAAACTAATGACTAGCATGCCTACGCTGGTGAACCACTGGATTACATACTCCCTCTGCTAACTATTAACAAGAAGATGCTGGTGTTAGCATTGGAGAGACTAATGACTAGCATCCTCCGCTAACTATTAGCAAGAAGATGCTGGTGTTAGCATTGGAGAGACTAATGACTAGCATGCCAAGGCTAGTGAACCACTGAATTGCATATTTCCTCTGCGGACTTTAAATTCAGATATGCTGGACATTTGCATTGAGTGGGTGGCAACCATTATACCAAAGCCCACATAATCATAACTGTGGTTGCCAGCATGCCAAAGCAAATTTCATAAGCTGCTGTGTTTACAAATAGACTAATGTCAGGGGTATTTTGCAGGAAATAAATAGAAAACTGGGAAAAGCAAAAAACAGGTAATCGCATACACAAGTTATGAATATTCTGTATATCTATATATCTGTAATTGAAAGTCAATGATTCACATTAAATTAGTAAAAAAAAAAAAACAGTTTGTTTAATTTGTCTTTTTTATTTTCAAGTTCTTTCTTTGTGGTGTCGTGTTGTCCTTAGCAGAAGTACGTGGTTAAGTCTATTTATGGAATTTTCCCAGTTGCAGCTGGATGAGGAAGATTAAATCTTTGTCCATATTTGTACTGTCCAAACATTATATAGCATCTTAATCTGTAAATTGAACTATTTGTCCAGTTTTCTTTCCAATGAAATGTTGTAGATGTCCAAAACATTCTAGACTAATAAATGATCATTTCTTTCAGTTGTGTTGCTCACAAGAGGTACATGAGTACGAAAGGTTAAATCTTTTCAGTGTCATACTGATTATGTAGTCATTTAAGTCTTTTTTTAACAGTATTGCTTAAATAAAATTTACTTCTATTTAGAAATTTGTTTCCTGTTAAATTCTCCAAAGAAGACAAAAATAATAATAATAATAATAATAAAAACAGAAGACAGAGTTACTTTCAGTAATAATGTTTTTATCAATTTATAGGAGCGTCTTTTTTTTGTTGACATCAACTTCGCCTTTCATTGCAATTCAGTGGGTTACTAATTTCAATGTCAGCCTCAGAAATTTCTAAGACACCATTTGGCAAAGCACCACGCACCACTGCATGTTCTTTGGGAGTTACAATAATAAAATCTTAGATAAAAAAAATCACCATATGTTAAAATATTTGTTTGATCAATACTTAAGGGATTTTACACAAGTACAACATCATTTTACACCCAGTTCTTACAATGAAGCACCTTTTTCCATTAGTAATGAGAAGTTGTGTGTAACTACAAGTTTCTATGCCAAGAGAACCTGATGATGAAAACCTGGCAATTTTGTACCTAATTTTTAAACTTTGCAATCACATTTTAAGAGAAAATTTAAACCCCATATCAGATTTAAACATTAATATAGAAAAATTAACATGGAAATAATTGTGGCATTGTAGAACCTGATTCATACCGGTTTGTATTAACAAAGGTATCATAAATTGGACTAATGTGGATTTGTTTTATTTGCTTTAGAATGAATCCTTGAATTGATTATGTTAGAAAAGTACCTTGAGAAACAAATAAAGCTGAACTGAAACATTGCCACAACAAATGTGTGCCATAATAAAAGCTAAAGGCAGTCCAACATTTTTTTCTTTTTTTTTTTTTTTGGACCAGCAGTGTATACACTTTCAGACAGAATGCAAGACTTTGAGCATATTTGGACTCTACAAGCTCTATCTATGTTGGAAGAAGTATAATTGGCACTTGGATATTCAGTGTTTTTATGTGTATGTTTCTTTTCTTTTGCTGTCTGTTTGTTATCCAATTAAAAGAAACAAGAGTTTTAACTGAACTTATGACTTTGGAGGTCAGTGCCAACATTGAAGATTGAAAAGTTCTAGAAAAGGATGTTAGAAAGCTGCTTAAAGACTCAGTCACAAAAGTTGATGCTGTGAGAGATTCTCCTAGTGTCTCCTATAATGAATGACTTTTAAAATAAACTTCTGGTTAAATCAGTTTTGAAGACACGGAAAGTCACTTTCAATTTATACATACTTTAGAATAAGTGTGTGTACCTTCTGCATCATTTCTAATTTTTCAACTCAAGAAACATTTACAGTAAGCTAAATGAGCCTGCATCATTTAGCTCACATGGACATTCTCAGTTACCTGTTTCATCTTAGCTGGGCTTGCTTTTTCTTTCCAAGAATCTTCAGTTTCACCTGTTCTTAAATAAAAAATAAAATCCAAACATTCACAAGAAAAAAATTCCCACTCGCTCCATGTGCTCCCACCCATAAAAGTCCATACTGTCAAATGGAAAGTAGATGTTCCAGTGACTTCATCCTTTAGTCTGGTGTTATAAACACAAACTAAATTAATTGTTTTTGTTAAAAAATTGCTTATATCAGTACAAATATTATTAGCAGAAGCATTAATAATTTTCATTTTAAATTGTTCTTTACTAAAGAATCATATGGCCTTGTGTGGCTTACTATGGTTTCAAAATTGTACATTAAAGAGAGTGAAAAAAAGATCCAGAAGTTCAACCAGACCTTAATTCTAACTGAAACGACCTGGAAGGGTTGTAGCAGACAGATACCCTGTACAATATGGTGCTTCAGACTTTTGAAAATGTTCATACAGTGACACCTGCTGGACATTTTAATAACTACATTTACTGACTGCTGACGGTTGATTGATTCTTTTTGCCAGCAAACTTCACTGTTCATAGAGAACAGTGAGGAAATGTAAGTAAGGCGTTTACCTTTTGAAACAGAAATATGTTCAGGTAACACATCAGAACCATTCATTTTAATATTTTTATAACCATACATAATATTTAACTTTTTCTAATTTTATTGATATAAACTATATATAATTTATATAGTTTATTTTTATTTTCTATCATGTAATATTTGAGGAAGTTTTGGTTCTCACTAAGAGTTCCTTCAGTACGTGAAGCCACTCTGTAAGCAGCAGATGTAATTACAAAATATGACCAGCAGGTGTCGCACTTTTACCTTTTCCTTACAATACCAACTGCTTTTTCAAAAAGCATTTATTTATATACATGGCAACTGTAAACTATTCCTTAATTATTATTATTATTATTATTATTATTATTATTATTATTAGAGTTTTGACCCCCAAAAGTCAGGGAAGACATTTATTTAACATCTTGAGTTATTCTATGAGAGAATAGTCTGTTCAAAAATCTTTTGACTATTTTTATTTTTAACTAATTCCTATTTAGTATTTAAACATTCTCTCTGACCTATTACAGCGATATGAATATATAAACACAAAATCATTCCAATTCCTGTTTGGACCTTTACCTGCAACTGGGTGGATGGGAGCACGAGGAGCAAAAATTTAGTAGCAAAAAGTTAGTCACTTTTCATATAGTGCAATGATAATCACTTTGAATTTATATATGCATCAAACTGATGGTGTATGTATAGTTCAAAAGGTTCCAGAAGTGTTTAAAGTGGGTTCAAATAGGACTGAGATTGGATTGTGGTAAACCCAAGAGTAACTCTGATTTTGATGTGTTGAATTCAAGCTAAACTCTTTCCTGACATGTTAATTTTATTATTTAATAACCTGCATAAAACATTAGTTTTAAATGAACAACATTTGGATGTAGAGCTCCATACCTTAAGGGTCAAGTTTATTTAGTTTAGAGTCTTTGTCTAGTTATTGTTCTCCATCTTGTTTTCCCCTGTGTGTGTTATTTGGTTTGGCCAAACCACTATAAGTTATTGTTATTGTGTTAGGTCAGTTTTTTCCCTCAGTTAAGTTTGATTTTGTTTAAGTTACACTTTTGAGTATCGTTAAATTTAGTTGACCTCTTTTAATGGCCGGCTAGTTTATTCATTCTTTTGGATTTTTGTATTATTTTAGGGTCAATAAAAACCCAGGTTTTGAAATTACTTTCTGTGTTCTCGCTGCTTTATTTATTTATTATTTTTTTTTGCTCATTGTCCTTTGCAGTGCAGCTCAAGTTCAGTCAGACTGGATGGTGAACAGCAGTTTTCGACTCTTTTTATAGATTCTCTTTTAGCTTTAGGTTTAGACTCGACTTGGTCATTCTGCAAACATGACCTCAACAATGGCTTTCGTCCTGTCACTCTTCCATTAAGGCCAGATTTGTGGAGTACACAATTAATAGTTGTCCAGCAGAAAAGGGGTTAAACGGTTTCTTGTTAGTTTGCTTTATATCATCCTTCCTTCTGATATTACACACATACATATGTACATGCAAGCATAGGCAGATATATATATATATATATACATGATTATATTGAAAAATGGTAGAAAAACTTCCAGATATACTTAACTATTTTTATTTAAAAACTAAATTCTATTTCTATTCCATCCAACCGCTTAGCGCTAAGCGGTTGGATGGTATAGAAATAGAATTTAGTTCTGTAAAAAGCCAAAAACATAATTCAGTATTAGATTGTGTTTATTAAAAAAGGAATGCATACATCTGCACAGACAATAATTAGCATAAGAATATATATATATTTCATTTTAAACTGTTCTGTACTACAGTAACACAGCCTAGTATGGTTTTTTAGACAATCATACATTAAAGTGAATGAAAGAAAGGTCCAGAGGTCCAGTCAGACCTTAAATCTAATCTCAAAGTTCTAACTTCATCTGTTAATAATGGTTAAATATGTTCAGATTTATCACATTCAAACCATCATACCTCTGGTTTTTCCATGATTCATCGTTGTCAGACATAATCTAGGAGATAGTTTCAGATGTGAACTTTCCAGTGAAGCTGACATGAGCTCATGATTTTAAGTAACCAGATAATTTTCAAATAAATTAGTTTGCATACATGATGTTCTTACTTGTTCTATCGTTGATAAGTGAGAGGGCAGAGACGTTATCCTTCAGGGGTTTGTGATCATCATGATCGGGTCTTTTTTACAGTGCTGTAACAGAAAAACTGGGTCATCTGGAGAGCTGCTGTCAGCTTTACTGGAAAGTTCTCATCTGAAACTCATTGTTTTGGTTTGACATTTATAGTCCATGAAAATCCAGAGATGTGTTCATTTAAATCTGATAATACAAAATATTTATCTAAGCTTAAAACTGAGCTGGATAGATGCTGCATTTCTTTTAAAATACTCATCTTTTTGTCATTTTACTAAATTCAAAAAGTGGTGTTTAAGCAGTTTTCTTGTTTTAAATAGTGTTGTCTTTAAATTGGATTTTATTTATTTATTTATTCATTTACGTTGGGCCCAATATGGTATAAAACAGGTTAAAGTAAAGAGAAAAATAGAAAAAGAAAGTTCCAGATGAAGATTAAATGTCAGTTGTGGAAATGGACTAATTTTTATTACAATGATAGCTGCCACCATTCAACAGTAAATTATATTTTCATCTAAAACTAATCTGCCTGTGTTTGAAGTCCCTTCTGCTGTATTTCAATGTGAGTAATAAGAGCCTCATATCTTCTGAGGTGATAAATAAACTGAAAGCCACTGGTCTAATTTAAAAAAATCTGGATGATATGTACCAGATAGATTTTTTGCACAATATCACTGCTTCACATTCTGAGAAAGTTCACACAGTGACACCTGCTGGACATTTTATGTAACTACATTTGGTGACTGCTGACGGTTGAGTGATTGACTTTTTGCCAACAAATTTCAGTGTTTACAGAACACACTCAGGAAGTGTAAGTGAAATTTTTAATTATTTTTTTAAGTAGTAATGTGTTGATATACACTACTCATATTTTTCCTCACTCTAAGAACTTTTTTACTCTGTTAAGTATATGAAGGAAAATCTTGAAGCTGCTGTCTGCGAGCAGCAAAAGTAATTCCAAAATGTGACCAGCAGGTGTCGCACTTTGCCTTCTCATCAGCAGAATGCTATAGTGACAGCTTTTACAAAAGTTATTCATTTAGAGACATGGCAAATCTGCAATGCTCAGTTTTTATTTAGAGGGCCCGAGAAGATCATTTACTAGAATTAATGCTACTTTTCATTTCCAATAAATGGTTGTTGATTAATTAGGTGAATCATTAAATTATCACCAGGCTTATATCATTAAAATGACATTACAATGAACAGAGAATGAAAATAATTTGAAAACCACAATTATTTAAATTTAAATATATATAATAATTGTAAAAGACACAAGGTTATCCAGGTTATTTCCTGTGTTTTCAGACCCATTTCACCCACTCCCATTTCATCGTATCTCTTGAGGCTCATTCAGGTTTTCCTAATTGTAAAAAAAATGGAAACAGAGATTTAAACCAGTTGTTCCAACACTGACAAATTGTCTTCATACTTTGATGATTTCTCAGAGCACTTTTCAAACTTAATTTTTCAAATTAAATAAACAAATAAAATAAAAATGGAGACTTAAAATGTACAATTTCAGCCATAAATTTCATTCTGTGATATTTATCCTTTGTCATAGAAAACATTGCAGAGATATTAAACCCTGTGTCTCTTATTCTGTTGTTTAAAAAAAAACAATTAATTTATTTATTTATTTATTTATTTATTTATTTTTACGTAGTCCTGTTCAGCATCATGGCGACAAAATGATACACTTTTTTAAACAACTTTAAGGTAGGATAAGCTATTAAAGACTAGAAAGGATACTGAAATAGTTGTAGATGTGAGAAAGAGGTAGTTTAGGATATTACAGACCTACTCTGATGTTGGAAAGCAACAAGTCCAATTCCTCATCACAAACTACTCCTTCGTTCCACATAGAACAGGGACGTAAAACTCAAATACACAGCAGGCCAAAATAAAAAAACTGGAAAGGGTAGAGGGCCCAGCTGGTTCAGTGTTTATTAAAAACGCTTTTAAAATGATCTTATTGCACACATTGAACCTGGAACTAACAGAACCTATTAGTTATTGCCTGTCTGAAAAAGTCTGTTTAAGTCTGTTGCATTTATTTCTTTTGGCTCTATATGCATTGTGTGTGTGTGTGTGTTTAGTTCATTATGAACGTTATACAATCTAATACAGCTGGTGTTGCCATGATATTAAATTGGATGAGTAATTTTACTTCCATCATAAACTCTGGTTCACATTCATCATTTTTTCCCCTTAAAAACTCTGTTTTCATTCATTACAGCCTCACTGTCTCCACACAGAAGACACAGCTTTGTTCTTTACATACGTAAACTTATTCTCTGTTTTCAAATTCCACTTTTCATTTAGCCATTTTCATTTAGGAGCTCAGTCAATGCTAGAGAACGAGCAAGGGACGCCCTCGCGGGTCCATGATTGACAGGGCAACGCACTGGCAGTGCATTGTGGGACTTGTAGTATTATAGTGGTGCGTGCGCTTTATCAACGGGCAAGCTCTAATAGTGATTAAATATGATCATCTCGGCCAAAAATAATTAATTCGCGGGTCGGATGTGGCCCACAGGCCTTGAGTTTGACACATATGAAATAGAAGAAACAGTTTTTGTTTGCAGGCAAACGCTAAATATTGGAAGGAAACAAAAAAGCATGCAACATCAGTAAGTATTAGCTGTTGGATGTTGGAGATTAAACACAAACACAAATTCCTGAATTTTAATGCATGCCTTCTATAGTGAAGGGCTAAGATACATAACGTATGGCAGAATTTCGAGCCTTGTTTTATCTCCCATCTGTATATAGCGTCCTCCTGATTGGAAGGTTAAAGTGCGACACCTGCTGGTCAGAATCTGTAATTACTTTTGCTCCTTGCAGGCAGCAGCTTCAGCGTTATCTTTCATGTACTCAACAAGAAATTCTTACAGTCGGAGCCAAAACCACTTCAAATATTAACGGATATAAAATGAAAAGAAAGGATAGAAATATGAATAATATATATAAATAAAATTGGCCGAAAAAGTAAAATGTCAAATATAAGATGGTGACAAACATCTAGAGTGAATTGTGATATCACTTTAAAACTTTTTCATATGAGTTCTGATCATGACAGTGTGTGAAGATCGGTTTGTTACTGATAGGTGTCTCACATTATTTTACTATTTGCAATGGCAATAAAAAAATATTCTTATATAAAAATGTGATGTTTTATGTTACTTCTGTTTCATGTGCTTGGATAACAGAGTAATGTAACAGTTGTGTGTTGTGTGTTGTGCTTATGTGCGACCTGAGCACATTTCAGATTTAAACAATACTTACTTACTTTACTTACATTTCCTCCGTGTGTTCTGTGAACAGTGGAGTTTGTTGGGCAAAAATTAAATTAATGAACTATCAGAGGCAACAGATGTAGTTAGACAAACTGTCCAGCAGGTGTCACTGTGTGAACATTATTAGAAAGTAAAGCAGCAGAATGGTGCAGATCTGTCAGGCACATTTCATCCAGGTCGTGTCCACCGTACATATGAATGTAACTGCCTATGCTTGCACGTGTCCATCAGACTAAAGAATGATGTCACACAAACCAATAAAGTACTAACGTAGTTGTTTATGCAGGTCTCTCTGCAAGCTTCAGGCCACTTTGTGTTACTAGGGTAGGGCTACGACCCCTGCCTTCATATCAAGGCACAATCTGTAAATTACTGCTCTTCAGCCAGGACCTCAGACAGCTTAGGAGTAAGATTTTATCCATTTGTTGACATCAATAAATTGTGAAACACTTTGTGCTCCTGAGTCCTTTCTGGCTGACTAATATAACCATCCACTAAAAGGAGATTAATAGGCTATTTGTGAGTTTTTGCTGTTATGCTTGCTTTACATCACTAGATGGAAGAAGTACACAAACAATTACAACCTCAGCAGACCAAAAGACAAATATCATGGATAAAAATGCTTTACTTTATTCTATCTGGTGGTAAATATAACTTATTTTTAGCATTTCGCCCATTTTTGTCCTCAAAGGCGCTCAAAGAGTGCAAAGCTGTGTTTGATGTTCACCCAAACGATGTTAGGTGTGGACATGTACGTGCGCACGCATTTTTGTGCCACGAATTTGTACGTGTACATGTGCGCTTGCATGTACTATTAGGAAGAAACTCGAAGTCAGAAATTTGGAGAAAAAACTTTCTTTTTTCACCAATTATTCAGCGAACATTTTCAATAGCAATAATATTTAAATAGTTTTTCCACATTTCCTATCAGAAACTATTTAAAATCTGTTTGTAGTTTTTCTTAAAAAAACATTTTTTTTAAATTGTTTTGACAATATATCTTTGTGCAAAGTTTAAGTTCATGCAAAGCTGGAATATTATTAATATTTAGCTTGCAAAAGATTCAATGAAAATACATGATGTTGAATTTTAAAGTCACTTTCATGTTTGGTTAAATGTAAAATCATGTTGTTATGTTTTCTTATCATATAGTGATGACAAAAATCAACATAGTTTAGACACAGAACTAAAAAACAATCAGTCTTTTGGAGAATTTTATCAATCCACTGAGTTGTTTCTGATATTAGATTAAGAATTAGGGGGGAAAAAAATCATTTATTTACTTTGTGTCACTAACCATCTCTCCATTTTTCTCTTTCAGATTACAGTCATGTCACGAAGAAGTGCTCAACTGGTAGCCCTTGGGTACTACGATAGTAATGGTCTACCGACCATTAATTACAAAGCGACACCTTGGAGGTAAGTTAAAGTATTAATATGCATATTTTTTTACCCAGCCCTGTCATTTGGTTTTCTACGTAACGACTTTAAAACTTGTAACTAACCTAAGTTGTATTTTTCACTTTCAGATCACGTAAAAGGCAAATAGTTCGTCCTCAAGTCCCAGAAGAGATGATATCTCCTGGAGGAGATGGGTTTCCCCTCTTTGGCAATAACACCTTTGAAAGAGAAGAAGACTGCAATAAGAGGGAAATACCAATTTCCATCATAGGAGTCATTTTAGTCATCTTCGCTGCTGGTAAGTAATCTCCCTTCTCTAAAGTTATTCAGCAACCACAATTTGATAGTTCTGTATAATGTTTGTTTTTTGAACCATGTCACTAACCTTATCATCTTATATTTCTCCCACAAGGACTTGCATTTCTGATTAATGGTATGAGCATATATGGCTCAGAACTGTATTTTAAGCAGCCATGTTTTAAAGACATGCATAAGGAGGATCTAAAGTTAAAATGGAAGGATCTACCAGAAGCTGAATTTCTGCCAAATGTGGCTCTGGCATCACTAGGTAACTCATCATTATCAAACACAACATGGAACTTTATATTTATCAGACTGCAGTTTTTTGTTTTTGAGATTTCTAACTAACTTGATTTGTATGTTTTGTGTGCAGGAGCAAACATTGTAACTGGCAGGACCTCAGCATCATACCAGTGGATAAAACCATCTTTATTCAACTTTATCCAAACACCCAAATTAGTTTCCCCAAATGTTGTCATACAGGTATGTACTACATCCAGAAATCATAATGATGAGTGATTATTCAACTAAATCTAACATTTTTTTTAAACATTAGACTTACCAACTAACCATAATTTATTTTTCTGTTCAGGGATCATCAAATCTGCTTCCTGGAAACTGCTGGTCCTTTGCTGGTCAGCCAGGACACATAACTGTTTTCCTGTCTCACAAAGTCCCCATCAGCCATGTGACACTGGGTCACATATTGTAGTCGGTGTCTCCATCTGGCACCACATCAAGTGCACCTAAGGAGTTTTCTGTCTATGTAAGTCACCAGTTTCTCATTTTCTCATTACTTTAAAATCCTGTCTAACCCTTTTTTAACTTAACAGATACAGAGAACACATAGAGTTAACCAAAATATATCTTTTATCTTCCAGGGAAAGAAAACAATAGAAGATGAGGGAACTCTTATTGGAACCTTTATGTATGATAATGATGGAGACCAGTTCCAAACCTTTAAGATAGAGGTAAGTATATTGCTATGCTATGGGCATGTACATACATAAAATGTATCTAACGTATTGCTTTGTTTTCATCTTTTATTTACATGTGTCCCTCATCACAATAACACTCATTTGTCTTATTTTGTCACACAGGACCATAACGAGGACATGTTCAGTTTTTTCAAGTTAAAGGTAAACAGTAACTGGGGCAAGGCGAAATACACCTGTCTGTACAATTTCAGAGTACATGGAACGATAAGTAGCCCACACCCCATCCCTTACCAGAAACTACTAGAGCAGAATAAAACACATAAAAAATATGAATTTAACTAAACAAAACAAAACCTAAAAGGTCACCTAACAGAACAAAAATTCAGATAAAAAAACAACCACTTAGAAAAACATGGATTAGAATTTTTGTGATCCATGGAGATGTGACTAGGAGATAGTGTCAGGGCCTGGTGTGGGGACCCAAGATGTTTAACCAAGCAGGAGGAAGGTGAATGGAGGCGGTGCATGTTTATTAGTAAAAAAAAAAAAACAAAAGTCACTGCTACAGCAGTTTCCAGAAAAACACAAACCAAACTGAAAAAAAGGAAACAGTGGACTGAAGAAACAACTACAACTACAAGGAGAAAGGTACTAAGTAATAACAATGATCTGGCAAGGAGAAACTGAAACCAACAGGTTTAAATACACAAGACAACTAACAAGAAACAGGCTAAGTGAGTTCACGAAAACAAACCAGGTGCATTAATGACAGTAAGAAGAAAGCAAAACAGAAAACACAAGGGAAAACTTACAAAATAAGACAAAAAAAAAACAGAAAAAAAGAACAATCAATCAAAACCCAGAGACCCTGGCAGGTAGGATACAAATGCAGGACTGAGTTGAGAGGCCAATGCAAGGAGGATCATCTCTTGGACATGAAATAGGATACAAGACTAGAATATAAGACAGACTACAGAAAACCAAGAAACACTACAGCAAAACAAAAGACCATAAAAAACAACAACAAAAAACAAAGAAAAACAGAACATAACAGAGTAGCTAAAACAGAGGAGGAAAACACCTAAAACACCAGAGAAAAAAACATGAAAATTAACATTAAAAAACAAACAAGAATACAAGAAGACTTGAACTACATAGGACATTCTATGATACATGGAGCTAGGGTCCACATGCAGGACTGAGATGAGAGAACAACACTAGGAGGATAATCTCTTGGACATGAAAAAGGATACAAGCCCAGAAGACAGACTACAGCTCTAGTCCGTATTCTACACACTTCGAAGTCCGCTTAATGTTATATAATAGAACAGCCTACCTAGCGAATAAGAATGTCCCATAGCTACAACATAGCTATGGACACACACACACACACACACACACACACACACACACACACACACACACACACACACACACAACACACACACCTCGAGAGGGAGAGCGCACGCGTGTGCACCCCCC
>JBAFTB010000027.1:6556485-6567881 GCA_037177355.1 Melanotaenia trifasciata
CTGAGTGGGAAGGGAGGGTAGAGTAAACCTCATCAGACAGCTGTGTAGGTCTGAGGGATCTCAAGTTTCTGCGGTAGAACACCATTTTAGGAGCCTCTTGAGTGACATGAGGAAGGAAGAGTATTGCCAGCTTTGTGTGTTGGATGAGTCTGTACCAGTTTAAGATTGAAAGAGTAGATGAGAGCCAGAAAGTCAGTTGCCTGTGGTTTGCCAATGTCAATGTTCATGTCTCCCATGACAATTAGTGGTGTGCCATCATCAGGAATGTCAGAGAGAATCATGTCCATTTCAGTGAGAAACTCATCTATATTGCCACCCGGAGGGCGGTAAATGACCAGAATGTATGCAGTGATGGGTGTAGAAACATTTAATGCATGATACTCAAGTGATGAGCAGTTAGCCATAGGACGGAGAGAGGTAAAGTTCCACTTTTTAGAAATAAGAATGCCCGTTCCACCTCCTTGTCCAGCTGAGAGAGGTGTTTGGGTAAATTCTGCATTGACAGACAGGGCAGCTGGTGTAGCTGTGTTTGCTGGACGGATCCAGGTTTTAGTCAGGGCTATGACCTGAATGCCTGAGATTTATCACATGGTGAGCTACAAGTCATAACTTGGACAGCAGTCTGCAGTCTGGTCCCATGAGCACATCAACTTGCACATCCTCATGGTGCTGTGGCTAAAGGGGGAAGTGGTACACTAGAGAATAAACGTCATCACATAGCCCACAGTACCTTCTAGATTTTTTAAAGCAAATTTCGAGCTGTTGTGGCATAATCTTAAGATGTGGTTCACCTACGGAGCATGTCATGAATCCTCCAGGTGAGTCTGATACAGAGGCGGACCACAAGGAAAGTAGGACTGAAGAAGATCCGGGACTTGACCCAGATGAGTGATGGATTTATTTAGCATGTGCAAAAAATGTTTGCTTCTTTTTTTTTTTCTTTTTTTTTTTTTTAATTATACAGCATCTTAGCTTTCAAATTTTGAGCACCTTAAAGCAGACAAAAAACACTGGGTTACACCAGTGTTTTCATGAAGCACAATAACACTATCAATCAACAATATTAACAACTATCAAAAATTTCACTCACAGTCAGCTGCTGATTGAAGTCACATCAGGTCACTGGTCCAGGGAATACATCTCACATCCACTAAAAGCAGAAAATATAAAACAAGAGGGCTAAAGTTGACTACACAATTAATATACAGAATACAAAATAAATGCATCTTATTCTCTTACATGTGATCCTGGATGGCACCTCTGCTGTCTTTTCCTGCTCTGTTCTTCTTTCTTACCCTGATATCATGTCCTACCTTTTTGCCAGTGCTGGGAAAGTTCAATTTGTACATGAACTAGTTCAAAGTTCTTTTCACACATTTTAAAAACCAACTAGTTCAGTTCATAGTTCATAATTCAAAATTTTTAAAATGAAGTTCACAATTCTAAAAATGAACTAGTTCATAATTCTTTTTTCCCAATATATTATTGCGAGCTATTACCCTCAGAATACGGCATTTTCCTGGTGTTGCCACCCATTCAGTCCACCCTGGTAGCCAGCTGCAGCTTTCGCTCCTACAGGATAAAAACATGAGGAAAAACTTGCTTGAATGGTCTTTTTTAAATGAGGAATTATTAAACTATGAAGGTAGGAAACACAGGATGTACCTCAAAGTGCAACATTTAAAGTGCAAAACATGTCAACATTATCTATCTTTTCATTAAGTTACTTTTCAATTTTTGGTGAGTGTATTTTTATTTATTTATTTATTTATTTATTTATTTTGACTTGTTTGTCCAAAGAAAAGCTCTAGAACTTGGGTCATAAAAGTGCAATATTTAGCCCAAATGAAGAAGTAAAAAACAAAACAAAAAAAGACATGCAAGACCTGCAAGTTTCTGAAAGCTGAGGGCTCCTCTTTCCTGAAAGGCTGCAGGTCTCCGACAACATACTGCAAAAGGTTTTCCAGCTGCGGCTGGAGATGAAGACAACAGAGCTGCTGTATGCCTTATTTAGTTTTGGCTGGTAAAGGATCTGCTTTAGCCCGCCGTTGCCAAGTCCTCAGATTGTTTTTAGTGACATTTAGTTCACATACCTTGGAAGGCTAGCCAGATGCTTTATTTATGCCGTTTCAGGTTTGCTGTTGATGCTGACTTTTTGACTATAAAGGTCATAGTTTGTTTTGAAGGACAGCCAATTCTACTTTCTCAACATCCAGAAGTAAGCTGAGGCTCTTATTAGATAATTTAATGATTCCTGATACTATTTTCTTCTTTATTCGTTTTAGTTTTAGAACTTCATATGTCCCTCAAAAGTTTGCCCACCTCAAATTTCAAAAGCTCCCAGTTTCTAGTAAACTGATTGTCTTTTATAGCCTTGGATGAAAAATGTGCCATTAATTATTTGATAGCAACTTTTATATCATCATATTTTAATAAAGATGTATTCATTTTTCAGTATGAGCTAATGGTAGGTTTGAATGGTGTCAGATGTAGAGTAATAAAAATAGTCTTGTGGTCAGTTAATGGAAAAGGTCCAATATTTACATCAACAGTGTCTTTGTTAAAGCTCGAGCCAAAACTCCAGCCGGGACTGTCTTGAACCTGATTTATTGCTCCGTGTAAAGGAGTTATCATTAGGATTTTTTACTCTCCTAATGTCTATCAGATTAAATTTATCCATAAATTAAAGATTGTCACATGTTTTATTTGGTTGAGTAGAAGGAAATTTATCCAAATTATTGTCAAATGTGTGATTAAAATCCCCTCCGACTAACAAAAGTGTTTTTGGATATTTAGCTAACCAGCAATCCATAACTGTTTTGATAGAATGGATCAAACCATTATTATCAATTTTTGTGTTATATCCAGAAATGTTGGTCACAAAGAATATTGCATCATTGAATCTAATTATTTGACCAATTTAATGTCCGTTCGTATCACATTCAGTAAGTATGACTTCACCCTAAAACCTGTTTTTCAAAGTCTGGCAGAGCGTTCAGAACCAATTGGCTGTATATAAAATGTAGTATGTGCGCAAGTGACCAGGCTTTTCTCATATATAGATATTCTTGAGAAACTTTGTTTCAATACATAAATTGTATTGTTTATGCATGTCTAACAACACTTAATTGCACATGAGCTTATTTGCACAGAGATTTATTCATTTTAAGAAAATACCAGAAGTCAAACATTAAGAATTATTAAGAACCATGTTCATTATGACTCCCGGTATATGATTTATTCATCATTACATTCTTACCTTACTATTAACACGTCATTTAATAAAAGGGTTAAGTTTAATCTGGAGTCTAAATTTGCCGACAGAAGGCCACCAGACCTTAATGATGTAAGAGTCTCGCATGACTCTCCAAAGATGTTGAACGGAGTAAGACATCTCACTCTCTCTGTTTTATCGTGTCCTACACAAAAGCGGCACAGTTGATGTTATAGCCAACAAAAACATTTCAGAAAATTTTAGAAATGGTCAAAACAATAATACTGATGCTTCAGTTTTACGTTACAGACTTTTTTACACAGTTTTGGTCTAAATACTTGTAAATAATTGACAATACAGTTACGTAACTAATCCGAGGTGTACATCGTGTTAGAATAAACGATCTTCGGCACATACGCCCAGCCTCAGCACCAGCGCATCCTCTCTCCGCAGGGTTTCCCCTCGGTCCGAACCAAGATAACTAGAAACCATGAACGGGACGAGGCCTTAGTGACGCGGACAAACACTGCTGCACGACCTCGTTCTCCTCCTCGAGCTCTTTCTCTCGCTCTCCGTTATGTCTGTGAGCCTGCCGCCCCTCCCGCCATGCCCGCTGCTGATTGCTACCTGCCGCCGTTCCTGTTCCTCTTTCTATCATCGCTGCTTTTGATTTCTTGCCTGGATGGGCTGGTGAGGGCAGCGGAGGAGGGCGGCGGCCTGCCCTCCTCCTCTTCCTCCTCATCCTCGCCCAGGGACAATGGCCTCACAGCCGCGATCGCGGACGCAGACACGGAGCCATTTCTCACCCCCTCGGCTCTGGTAGCAGGTAAACAAACACAAAGAGGGTCTGCTGGGGGCCAGTCATTGTTAGAGAGAATGCAAATTAGCTGTGAAATAACTGAAGTAAATTATCTGGTTATGTAAAACCAACGATATAACTGTTTTAAAAATAACACAGTAAATAGGTTTATGTGTAAAAAAAAAAAAAAAAAAAAAAAAAGATAGATTATAAATGCAAATATGCTTATCACTCACAGCAGTCCAACTAGTCTAAAAGGATTAAGATGGACAGTATAATGTAAGGTTTAAGGGATTAAAGTTTTTATAATATTGTATTAATGGAAGAACGTGGTCATTTCTGGCTGCTCCGCTGATGTTTACTCTGAGTTTCTGACCTAATTAAGGCCCTACAGCTTTAAAACCAAGAGCTTAAATGCTTGAAGACACATTGACTGTTCAGCTCCCGCTCCAAAGACCTAACATGGCTAAATAGGGAAAGGTTGCAAAGTAGCTGTTCTCTGCTGTCACTTGGTTTTGATCTATTTTTCATCTTCCCAGCTCAGCTGTGCTTGCCTCATCACTTTTTCATGGTGAGAGAAAGGTTACCAAGCTCCTCTGAGGGGATGCACGTGATGCTCCGATCTTGCAGATAAATCTTTTTTTTTTTCTTGCATGTTTCTCTACAGAGCCCCAGTTTGCCCTGAAAGTGCTGGTGAGAGATCTGGTGACCCGTCAGCCACTGTCGGGTGCCTCGGTAGATGTTTATGTTAACCATTCTTTAAGGAGTTCAACTCAAACAGGAGAGAAGGGGGAGGTTCTGCTTTGGGTGGAGTACACTCCGGGTCTCAGTCTGACTTTGCTGGGCAATATGGAAGGGTACGTCCCCACCCCCCTTCCATGGAGCACTACCAAGAGGCCGAGTAAGTGATAAAGGGATTCTTATGTTAAATAAGTCTACAACTGCGGCAAGGGAGGCTTTATTAGTGGGTTTTATTTACTGTATCCACAGAAACCCTCACTCACACTCACAACTGCATTATTTATGATCATAACAGATTAATAAGCTGTCTGCAATGGCACAACTTGTCTGATGTTGTCATTTTATCGACTGTCTCTGCAGCAGTTTGTGGAGTTGAGGTGTCTGCCACCATCTTTGTCATGTGCAGGATCAAACACAGAGGGGGGTGGGGGTCTTAGTCACTCTGATCTCATGTAGCTGCAAGAAAGGGGCCTCCATCTATTGTCCCACTCCCTCCCATGGGTTAGAATATGGCAGAGAAGCAGCAGGAAATAGGTGGTTTAAAGGGAGGATGGAGAAAGGGGGGGGTGCTCTGCATCATCAGTGGCACCTCCCTTTTGTGCTGCCTGAGCCAGACAAGTGAACTCTAACAGAAGCCTTGACAATGATGACGCCATCTGCTGGAAAAGAATCAGAGAAGCCCATAGATTTTCTGTTTGATTTGCAGTTTTCTCTGCTGTGACGCTGCTGCTGCTCCCTCACAGTCAGGGGAACATCTGGCTGTTTGAAGACTCAGTGTTAATCACGGGGAAGTTACCTGGTAAGTTCTTAGAGAGGAAATAACAGCCTTTTGTAAGTGGCATATCACATTTAACCTCTATAAATAACAGCAGCATGTTGGGGTGATAACATTCGACAACACTGAGTTTTATCCAATCTTGTTTTCACAGACAGCTCCGCCCAACCAAAGGTGAAGTTCCCCAAAAACCTCCTCACCATCCCTGATAAAAGCAACATCTCTTCAGTGATGGCGTACCTGACTGTGCCACAGCACCACCTGGCAAAGGATTGCATGAACTGCACCCCAGGCATCATCAGCAGCAGATCAGGTGAGGGTTTCATACACCTTCAAGTTTATTTCCACATATTCTTCATTAGTCAAAATTAAGAAAAATTGATATGAATGCAAATGATATAAAATTTTGTGTGATAAGAATATTTTAAAAATATAACCTTATAACCTTAAATTGCTGTGTTACGTGACCTGAATGACCTGAATTATTATAAGGCATATTTATTTGTATAGCATGTACAAGACAAATAAAAGTGCTTTACATAAAACATTAAAAACATTACAGGTGGTGCAAAGCTGTAACTACATCACAAAACTGGAGAAAATAAATAACTGGCTTAATTGTACCTAAACAGTTCTCCATGGCACACCTAAAGTAAATTCAGAGCTGTTCTTGAACCACAGGTGGTTTAAATGTGACCCTATGTGGTTTTGCACATGTAAGACATATGCGAGAAACATGCAGAACACACAATTTGCCCATGACAGATATGTGGTTTGGAAACCCACATAATGTGAAACCCATATAACCATGTGAAAAGCATGTAAATTCCCATGTGAAACCCATGTAAGTTCTCACAACCCAGATAATCTCATGTGAAACTTATGTGTTTTTGTATGTTAACATAGCATGAAACATGACCAAAACCACATGGGTTTCACATGTTATTACCATGGAAATGTCCCAGAACCCCTGTGTTTTCCATGTGCAAAGAATGTGTTTTTACATGGACAAAACCACACACATGTGAAACACGTGTTTTTTTTAATTTTTTATTTTTTGTTTTGTTTTTTGTAAGGACACGGAGTAAAAGCTTGGTCTTTGCACGTTTTAAATGCAAGCATGCTCAAATATTTTACCCAAACATCCAGAAAGACTAAATGTTTCTAGGAACAAATTGGAATAGTAGGGACAGACTAGTCATTGCCATGCCAACTACATCTTTTCACTTTGTCTGAAGTGTAGGTTAAAGTTTTACTGCCAGTATTATGTAATTGTTTCACTTCAGAAACTTTGAACCAGAGCACACAGTTTATGTTTATTACAGGACACAATGCAGCAGTGCTCTACGCAGATTTTTTCCTATACAAACAACTAGCATAATATCCTCATTTTCTGAATTTCATGGGCCATTTTTCTGCATCAGCATTAAACAAGTTCAGTTACAGTTAGTTCTTGAAAATGTGGCAGAGGACGGACATAATGCTGCAGTGTGGACTCTTGGCTGTAGATCTGACACGTCCACAGTTTCAAGAGGGGTGTAAATGAAAAGCTAAGGAAGCTGGTTATATTTCAAGAATGTTTACATGCAAACAGGACAAGAGAAAGGAAACAAGAAATATTAGTCAAAGCTGCTGGATGATTTTACATGATTCAACAGGAAATTTATTGAGAAAATTTATTTTTGGCTATTCTTTTTGTGTTTAACAAGGAGGCAAACCTAAGATATAAAGGTATATAACTGTCTTTCACAATTTCATTGCCTGAACTCCTTTACAGTCTTCAGAAGCATTGAGCTGAAGGCAGTAGCAGCCATCAGTGTCCTGCTGTACTCTGATGGCAACGAGCTCCAAGTTCGGGGGCCCATCCAGATCAGCCTGCCACTGGGACACAACACACATCTAAGGGCATCTGATACGGTGCCAGCTTGGGCCTTCAACCTGAAGACAGGTAGGAATAAAACTTATGGAGAAAGCACCTTGCAAAATATGATTAACACCATGCTTAAATACCTGCATTGATGCTCTTTGAAGGTGCCTGGGAGAATCACGGTCTGGGAATAGTCAAGACAGTCGGTGATGAGCTGGTTTGGACCTACACTGCCTCCCATCTGGGCTACTGGATTGCTGCCCCTCATCCTTCATCAAAAGGTACAGTATCTACCTTCAGTATCACATATAGATGCTGTTTGTAAGACGCTGAGACATATTTCAAACATTTAATCTTTTAGATTATCTTGGACATGTTAGCTCTATGGACTTCATATCTTACCACACCTACCTGTTGATGGGCATACTGGCAGGAACACTGGCAATAGTTATTGGATTTCTGTCCTTGCTTCTGTGTCACTGCGGGTAAGAAATCTAGATTTTATCAGCTCATATATGTGAAACTATGCCTTATTAATTCATATGTTGGTTGAGGTCCTAAAATGTTTTATTGTTCATATGTCCAGAGGTTCCCACCGAGAGCCAAGGAGGAGGAGGGCTCGCTTCTCCAAACTCACAGTGGTGAAGAAAGACCAAACCACCTCCACCCACATGGAGGAGGGCTTATTGTTCCAATCTGGTGACAACAGCCTCGCCTCCTGCAATGTCCAGAGTGAGCCATCATCCACACCAAGGCACAAAGCCAGTTACAACATCTACGTGGAGGATCCCGGAAGTCTCCCAGCAGCTTCTTTTTATGAGAACATCGCTTCAGACCGGATGAAGGGACCCCAGCTGCCACCTCACTACATCAATAGTGAAGAGGTGGCTCGGATACGGGAGAAAGCAGAGCAGAATCGGGCCAACATGAACGACAGTTTCTTTCCAGATAAGTTGGTGCACATTTACAACCAGCCCGTTGCTATCATTCAGGCTCCAGAGCTGTTCGGGGCTCAGGACCAGCTGTCTAGCTGCAAGTCTGCCACTTTTCCCAGAAATGGAGTCGAGTATGATGCTCACTCAGAGCCTGCAAGCCAGGACAACTACACCCAGACACTTCCCAAAGTCCCTCACCACCAGTCCCAAGGTAGGAGCAGACCACAGCAGAGCAACCAGGATGACCCCCAGCCTCTGGAGACTCCTCCACCAGGACATGGCCCTAATACTGGGGTTTGGGGGCGCTACAGTAACCTCCTTGAATCCTCCGTCTCTGTGCCTGGGACTCTAAATGAGGCAGCTGGCATGGAGGCCTTCAGTGGTGGGCACGGTGTGCCCAGTGAGCTACAGGGGATTTCTGAGCGCACCTTGCTGGAGCTGACTCGAGGAAAGTCCTCATCGTCTCACCCCAGGGCCTGGTTCGTCTCCTTAGACGGAAAACCTGCTGCCCAGGTTCGCCACTCCATCATTGAACTCCAGACTCGCCACCGCCCGCCCAGTAGCAACGACACCAGCTTGGACTCGGGCGTGGACATGAACGAGCCTCAGCAGAACATCCGTGAGACGGAGCGCGAAAGGCCTTCGATAAGGGGCTCCTCGCTGCAACATCATGGCCGAGGGGGGCGGTACGGCGAGGAGCAGGATCTGAGTAGTAGCGAGAGTGGCACCACTGCCACCTGTACACCAGAGGACCCTTTCCTCAGGAACATTTTAGACGGGAGCAGTGGGGCTATTCCCAATATTCCTGAAGAGCGGGATGGCATGGATACATCGAGCGCTCAGGAGGACAGTGAGTCGAGAGGTACGCCGCCTCCTCGGCGCCTGAGGAAGGTGAGGGAGAAAGGGAAAGCAGAAAAGAGGAGTACAAAGCATGTCAGGGAAGGCAGACCTCTGACCAAAAGAAGTTAGACCACAATTCTTTGAAGGCTTCAAGATAAGCATTTTTCCATTCATGCTGAGTGTTTTATATTCACACAGGCATTGTTGTTGTTGAGTTCTGTGATTGTACAACTCTGCCAAAGAAAGCATAAGCTAGCTCAAAAAATCTACAGTGTGTAATATTTGAGCATTATGCAGCTGCTGTTAGATTAAGTTTGTGCACCTTGTTCTCTTGTTACCCCGAATCTGAAGATCACCAGCGAGATTCTTCACAGCAAGCGTCCTCGTGAACACGATATCCCACAGTTTCCAGTACTGGCATTATAGAGGGTGCCTTCTTACTGCCTGTAATCATGAAGCGCGCTTATTAGACACAGATATTTGTCTTTATTTAATGGAAATCTGGTGAGTTTGCAGGATGGACACAGTGCACTTATCCTCACCAAAAATGCCTGCTGTAAATTAAATAAGAAACTTTTCCAATAGCTCACGTCAGATTTTGAAATCATACTGCCTCAAATTGATCTAGCTTCAACTTTCCACTTGACTCCAACACTAAACAGGAAGGAATTTTGGAGTAAAATGATGTACATTGTAAAGCTAAGCTGCCATTTTGAAGTTCACACTTGATATTCAAGGTTTTCTGACTACAGTTGTTCTTGTATGCATGAGATTGAATGTGTCCTTGTGTGTATGAGCATGTTGTGCATTTTATGGTAGAGCTAAAATAACTTAATGATAGTTGTTAGATTACTTACTAGGTGATTGAATTGTTTATTTTACTGACTGCTCTGCTGCCAATTCGATCTGTTCCAGTCACAGGTGTTCAACACAGTTAACAGCATGGTTTAGTCAAGAAACTTCATATTATGCTCACTTATGCTAAAATATACTTGCTTTTAACCCTTTAAGGTGCAGTTAGGAGTGGGGGCGTATTTTGCATTTGGTTGAAGCAAAGTTTGTGCACATCCACAAAAATGAACTTAGACATTCACAAGCTGCAATATGAGAGCAACTGTAGGGGAATTTGGGATATATCAAAACCAGATACAAGGTCTGAGGATTGTTTGTAGTTCATAGTTTGTTTTTTTTGTTGCTTTTTTTTGTTTTTGTCTGCCATGATTGCAAAACTAAACAAATGCTAACCTCACCTCATGTTTATCATTTTGTTTACACCCTACAAATTTGCCAGCTGAATTCTCTAAGGGGCTCCCTAGTGGAATCCTCCGGTAACAAGTGAGTTCACAAGCAGGTATGTGAACAGTTACGCTAACAATATTGTCGGTTGTCTATATGAATACAAGATTAAGATGCAAGTATATTCTCTGCGTTACAAGTTTGTGATTTTATTCAAGGGATCTAATATTTTTCTCCTATTGTACTTTGCTGCTGCACATCTTCTCTTCTGTTTAAAATCTTCTGTTTTAGCTTCTTAAAAGCAAAGTGACTTTTTCTCATTTTTTTGTTCAAGGTGTGCCAAAGTAGCCACTCTGCAGGCTTTATACAAATGAAGTACATGGCAATATCATTAAATAACAGTAGGAAAGCCCAGACTGCCTTCAGACAGTTCAGAGCATCATCTTCTATGTAAGGAATACATTTTTTTCAGTTAGGACTTTCAGATTCAACTTTTAAAAATACTTGTCTACTGAGGAAAATTGTCATATACAGTGTTATGCTTTGTAAATACTTTTTAGACAACACAAAAGCTGTGCCTTGGAGATCTGCTTTTAGGTGTATTCTACTGTCCCCAAACCGCTTGATATTGATTATAACAAAAACTAAAACTATATTTAGTTTGTAATCAGCATTACCATCAGAATGTAATTTCATACTTAAAGAGGTAGGAAAATGTTTGAACTAATTTTTCTATTCAAAATAAACTCAAAACACACTGCAAAATATTTTGCACTGGTAGGAGAGTTGGTTGATTAGCTAATCAACCATCTTTGTCCAGCAACAACTGTCTCCATCTGGTTTGCACATATAATATTAAACTAATCTGAGTATAAGTTGGTGTCCATCTAAAATGAAAACAGCAGATTTTCAAGTGCACATTGCATATGATCAATTTTTTACAGATTGTGGTTAACTTTACAAACATTTCTACAGAAAAGACACATATA
>JBAFTB010000027.1:6597680-6615234 GCA_037177355.1 Melanotaenia trifasciata
ATGGCATCTTGGCAGCTTCACGCTTGATTTTCCTCAGTTCATGGGCAGTTATTTTGCGCCTTGTTTTTTCAACACGCTTCTTGTGACCCTGTTGACTATTTTGAATGAAACGCTTGATTGTTCGATGATCACACCTCAAAAGCTTGGTAATTTTAACAGTGCTGCATCCCTCTGCAAGACATCTCACTATTTTTTACTTTTCAGAGTCCGTCGAATCTCTCTTCTGACCCATTTTGCCAAAGGAATGGAAGTTGCCTAATAATTACGTACGCCTGATATAGGGTGTTGATGTCATTAGACCACATCCGTTCTCATTACAGAGATGCACATCACCTGATATGCTTAATTGGTAGTAGGCTTTCAAGCCTGTACCGGTTGGAGTAGAACAACATGCATAAAGAGGATGATGTGATCAAAATACTCATTTGGCTAATAATTCTGCACACAGTGTAGATCGTAAAGATATTAATTAAAAGTATTTAATTGAAATGTTGTCCGACCTCAGGTGGTGGTAACAGCAGCACTAACTCTGTTTTTCTCATTTTTTCTAATTTTGTACACATGATCACACAAATCGGTCTTTTCTTGGGCAACCCAAGTTTTCCTAAACCTAAAAATGTGATTTTGGTTCCAAAACCTAACCAAACAGGAACTGATATAAGTAGTTCAACCAGAACTATTTGTCAGTACATCAGAGGTAAATACTTTGCTCAAAATGTACTTTGTAAACTGAAAGTACTTTAGGACAAATACCTATCTTCTCAGAGCAGTACAAAAACACCAGAGGCATGTTTCCCTGAAGTTAACACTTTTGTGTCCCTGAACTTGTCACAGTTTTAGGCTACGTCAAGATTCAAACAAAACTAATTTCGTATTAAATTCCGTAAAGACAAGATTGTTTTAAAGTAGCACTGTGTAACTTTCTGACCTTAAAACTCATTAAATGCATCATTCTGAGGTTTAGAAACTGTGCTTCAGCAATTTTGTTTTTGCTTAATTCTGCTTTAGGCACCATGTTACTTGATTCATCAAAGAAATGCAAGAGGGCACTATCGGAGGAAGAAAGACAGCAACAGAGGAAGAGATAAGACAAGATTCAACATCAGATTGATTTTACTGGTTGAAGAGAGCTCCAAGAACATTTAGGATGCAAGATGCAGAATCAGCTTTCGTTAGGGGGGGCGCATCACTAAAAAAATCTGCTGAAAACACTGAAAACAATGTAGCAAATATATATGTGCTATAATGCTGCCACAAAATAAACCCCACCAAAAACAGAGAATGAGACATGAAGCATTCACATAAACATGTGACATAAACAAACATACAAAGAAGATGTTTGAGGATTGAGCAAAAAGGTGGATTTTTTTTTTCACAAAGTTTGCTCTCTATCATCCTCTGTAGCTTCTGCAACATGAATGCAGCACTGTAATCCAACATTGCTGGAGCTCTAAGCAGGGCTTTGCGATACAGATGAAGGCAGGGGTGGGTTCTTCTAGAAAGATTCATAAGGTTTAGCACAGAAACGAAACAGTGGTGTTTTCCGAATTCACATTGGGACCCGGGAGATCGCTTTTCTTTTGCAGATACACCTAAACTCGCCTGTATGGCCTTAAAGTTTGGTTTGATCTATAAAAAACTGAAAACGATATAGCTTAATTAAATTTCGCCTTCCATTTAATTAGATTTGGTAGAGTTGCATCCATACGACAGTAATTGTTAAAAATACAGTAATTGACAGATGTGGTATTTTTGTCATCTTTTAAAATATTTTTATATATTTATATATCTATTAAGGTAAAAATATCTCACAGGGTGTACAAACCTATGCAGTAGTTTGCTTTGTTCGGATCTGCAATATTCTAAAAAAGTTATGGATTGAAAAGTTCACCTGATAAAATACACAATGACATAAAATACATACAACAGAAATACAAAACAGTCATAAGAGCTCAAGTTTAACTACAGGGTTGAAATTATATTAAAAAAAAAAGGCGTTGCATTCCACAGTCTTCGTGAAGCTGTGCATTATTAGCAAAAAGATGGTAGGAAAAGTCACTGAACTCCTAAATTATCTGACCCAAAGGAAGGGCATATAACAAAAACAAAAATGGCCCCAGAATGGAGCCCTGAGGAACTTACTATAAGAGATTTATGAAATTGAACAAGCATGAGCATTCATTTTTAATTGCTGCTTTACATGTCAGTCATCTGTCGCAGTGGTTCCCAACATATTTTCCTTGAGAACCCCCTTAACGCAAATACTTAAAAGCTATGGACATCCTGCCCCACCCTGTGTTGAAACCGTGCTTAATTTTATACTTTCAAAAGTTAGATTCTCACCATAAATAATGTACTGTGGCTGAATCATGACCTTTAATAAAACCAAAGTTAATTTAACAACATATAGCCTTGCTTTTTTTTTTTTAAAGAGGGACAATGTGCGGACATTAATCCCAAAGGGTATGAATGTCCTGTGCTCTTTGGGGGAGGTACTAATTTTTTGGCATGTGAAAAACTGGAAAAGGGTACCAAAATATCCCTTTAGACTCATGATATTTTCTTGGAAACCCTTGATCTTTTTTGAGACGCTGCAATATGTTGACTGATCGGAAGAATAGTCATTTCCCATGCTACTCCGCAATTAGAACAGTGTCATGTTTAAATATACTATGGATTTTTATTCTTTGAAGCCACATGAAAAGATGAAAGAACACAAACTGCTCAATTCTCCACCATTCTCGTCTTTTCTTTTGGTTTCATGTTCTTTTTCATGATAACACATTCTTCTGTTATGACATCACGCTATTATGTAGCTGATGCATCTTTATCTAATCTGTTGGAAACTGGGCTATTGTCATATTAATTTTATCTCATGGTTCAGGTCCACTGATTACTTATATTTTTTCTTTCCATTTTTTATTTATTTATGTATTTTTTATGTGTTACTAAACACGAATAAAACTCCAAAGAGTAACACAGTGTCACAAGATTGTGAGAAGTACTCACATTTTAACTGTTTTGAGGTTGGAGGATGTCACCCCACATCTGACTGTCAATTGTTTTTTTTTGTCCCTTTCACTTTATTTTTTGTTAACCAAGTTAAATAATAGTATTAAATAATTATATGATTATGGTTATGTATTATAAATAAAGATGGACAATATAAAAAAAACATCATGGCTTTTAACTGAGCCAGTAATAATGTATTGCATCAAAATATAAATTTGACTTAACACCCATAAACCACACGTCCTGTTGAAATACACAACATGTAGATCAGATAAAACTTTATTTTTAAATCTTCTTAAATGCAAACACACTATGACCTCTGCAGAAAATCCCAGAATGTGCCATTTGCTTGTTTCATCAGTCACAGCTTAAGTGTTAATCAGTATTATTATTTATTTGCAGGACAGTTTGTTAAAGAAGCTGGGCCTTAAATAAAACGTTACTTCTGAGGTAATAGGTCATTCAGGTTAACTTTACCATCCCAAAGAGGAAAACCCCCATTTCCCATTTGTCCTAAATGCAAGCGTATCCTTTGAAAAAAGACCCTCAGTTGTACAAGATGTGGTACTCTGCACCTTCCCATCAGTAGGAGAGGTGGAATGGTAGGAATGCATGAAAAAGAAAGCGCAATATCCCTTTCAGAGCAGAGGAGTCAAACAGCATGTAGCAGTAAAAATTAGGGATAAACCAAACAATTAATCATTAGTTAGTTTGTTATTATATGGATTTAACTTTTCCAACCCTTTCTAGTAAAACCACTTTTGGTTAAAACACATCAAACCCACAGTGTGTACCGGCCGCTTGTGCACAGGGATTTCTCACTAATAAGAACAATGGTATGAGATCTTGGCTGTGCTTGAGGGTGTGGAGGGCAAACAGTGTAAAGGCTGGGGTGAGCAATGTGGCCCGGCTGCATGGATATGACCCAGGCCTGGGTGGGACCACAGGAAGTCAGCCGCTTGATGCACAGCCCTCTCAGACTGCTGCAAGGTCATGGATTATCTGAGTAGCTCATCAAGCTGTGATGTCATCTACATCATCATTTATGAGGACACAGTGATTAAATTTGTGAAGACATCATGTGTGGGGGTAGGAGCGCTTCTTTCCATTGGTCTTTTAATCTAGATGTGTCAACATCGAAAAGATGTTTTTTGCATGTTTGGCCATTACTTGTACAAGTAATGATACTGAATCATAAACCTCATTGATAGAACATTGGCAAATGGGATGCTATCATACATTTGATACTAAGTAAATCCATCTTTTGCTTTATTGTGAAACCAACCTTATAGCACTCAAATTAAAAAGTAAATGTTTAAAGCCTTGTTTAAAAAGTTGCTTTGAGCTCAAATCATCTTTAAGGGTGCTGTTTAGCAGGTCTGAAATCTGTCAGCCGAGATGCAGACTTGTGAACCCAACCAGTGGGGTGGAGGTTGTTTGCTTTCCAAGTATTTTTGTGCTGACATAGATTTTTCACTTTTAACAGCAGGACATCTAAGACATCCCTCCCTTTCAAACGTCAGAAGTTTGGAATCAACCGCTTCAAAACTTCTCAAACAATAAGCACTTATTCCAGTTTTAAAGAGCCCAGTTCCTTCTGCCCAGGGTGGCGGGCCTGTGTCCACTTGTAAGAGGTGTGCCGCTGCGCTTGTCTTTGGTATCATCCTGCCAACAGGAATTCCCTCGCTCCTCTCCCAGTTTCCTGCCATTGTCCTCCTTACTGCCACCAGGCGCAGGCTCCTCCCAGGATCTGGGAAAAGGTGGGATGTTAAAGTGGTCCATTTCCCCTTTGATCAGCTTCGACCTCAACCGGCAGGAGGGGTGTGTGTATGTGTGAAGGAGAGGGAGAACTATGCGTGAGATGAAAGACTGTAAATTGTTACCTAATTCTATTAAGAGATAAGCACTCAAGTAGGTGAGAAGATCCACCCTATATGGACTCAGATCTCATCACAGTATCATGCTCTGCATCAGCCTGTTCGTTCACAGCATTTAAATCAATGAATCCAAATGGCATTGCTTGCAAGCACAGACTCAGGTGTAACGTTGCATTGACTGGCTCTTTATTTTCAAACACTGACTACAGAGAACAACATTAAGGTTACGATTACACTACAACCTGGACCAGTGTAGACAACTAACAACTGGTGAGTAATTTCACCATCATGTTTGGACAGTTTCCTCTAGCTCTTATCCACATTATCCACATATTTATAGGATGTTTTAGTTATACAGGAATAAATGACGTATGCGCAGCCAGGTAATAATAAACTGACAAACCAAAGGAGGGCAGTTTTTAAATTGGCAGTCATGGAAAATTTCCAGGAATAAACTGAGATAATTTATCACTTTGTTGACTGAGAGAAAACAAACAAACAAACAAAAAAAAAACCCTCAGGACACAGTCCTTCAACTGTAGGAATCTCCTCAGCTCTGAGCATGCCATTGAGAGTAATTCAGGCCAGCAGTTTGATCTTTTCTCATGATCCATCCCTTGTGTTTTTAAGTGATTTTCAAGGGGCGTCAGTGAGGTGGGTTGCAGGGTGCACAGGAAGGAAAAGGAGTAGCTGGGAAATCTCATCGAGGCTCCTTGGTGAACAAGAGACACCCTAGTCAGGATCTGGGCGTCGCTGCCAAGTCATCTCAGGGTCATAGACTGCAGTGCCCCACCTCCCAACCCCCACCGCCTTTGGGTAAATCATGCTCAAATATATGAAGCACAAAATGCGAAGTCTTTTCTCAGTATTTGATGTCAGGTTTGCAAAGCTATACATATATGCATGCATGCAGGAGGGAAATTTAATGTCTGTACGTATGTGTTTCCTCAAGCAATGAGAAATGACTTTTTCCTTTCTGGGTATGCCGCATGATAATTAAAGAGGGTTGAGTAAAACTAGCAAGCCTCAGTAAACCAGCACCCCCACATGTCCATTTGTAATAATAAGAAAACCAACAATAATTTGTGCAGCACAACACAAACAGGCTGATGTGGCAGTTTGGATATATTCACAGGATGGATTTGTGTCATGCATGCCCTATGGTCTGTAAGATTGGTGCAGCCTGTTTATTTATTTTCATTTACACGATAATCCAGTAAAAAATTGACAGACTATATGTAGAAAACTGCTGTGCCTTGTCATTATGCTAATTTTAGCATGATAATAGAACTAAATGATGCTAAATGATGCAGCATGTTAGCATCGTGCAGCAAGTAGCATACAGCACTCATTTGAACAATTTTATTCAAAAAACCCATATCTTATAAAGTCTTATCTGAACTCTTTATGGATCAATAATTAATTGTTGTACTTTAAGATGTTTTTACACAGATACCGAGAGTAAATATATCTACTTCACATTAGCATAAACAATATATTTGAGGATTATGATGCTCTTGTTAGCGTTTAAAACCCTGCTAGGTCTACATCCTTATAGCTGCTAGCAGCTATTTAGGTTTATCATTTATATTTTTTGGTAGGTAGGCCTACTAAAATTTATTTATTTTTTATTTTTGTTGTTTAAAACGTTGCTTTTCTTACTACATTTAGCAATAGCTGTCATGTCCTGTTTAAAATGCTCAATTTCAGCTCCTGTCACCCTTCCAAAAGGCTCAGGCTGCTTTCAGAACTAAAATGGATTTTTATTCTGTTTTATTCTATTGTGTTGCTTTTGTCAGACGGATTTAATGAGACTCAAACATACAGTTTACGAAAGCAACTATATCCCCACAGACACCCTTGTTAAATTATGAGGAAAGCTGGTTTAACTCAACCGACTCAGCTGGTTGGTGTCCTGGTTAGTCAGAAATCCAGATTTGGGGTGGTATTCCAGTTATTGTTCCTACTGGGAACTTAGAAAATTCCAGCTTCAGAGTTTATGGAATTTGGAATTGCTTTTGAAAATATTTCACATTCATAAAAAACAATAAAACACAAAAAGAAGTAATATAATAATGATTCAAAAAGCACATGGTGTCTTAAAAACTAAGTGTAACACCAACACACACACACACACACACAAACACACTCATTAAAACTGCAAGAATAAAGCCTGCTCACATATTAAAAAAGAAAAGAATATGACAGTTCATTGTGCCATGTGTTATTGGGTTGCCAAGTTTTTTTAAAGGAATTTAATGATGAATTATGAATAAATTAGAATTCAATTAGATTAAATAAACCAGCTATTACAGAAACTGTAAAAGATGCAGATAAAAAACAAACACAAGCAGCTACATCAGTTTTTACATTATTGTTAATTCCTAACTGAGCAAGTCTAATGAAAAAAAAAAGAAAAACACATGAAAATGTGCAATAATAGAAAAGCACTTTTACTGTTAGATTTTTTTCCACCAAAGTCAAAATGAAAATAGAAGCCCGAGCTAAAAATGACCACTTCAACAGATGTGGATCAAGCTTGGGCTTCAGGAAACGGAGAGAGTGTCACGTCTTTCAGCGCAAGAGGAGTGGAGAGGTCGACCCAGAAACATGTGCTGCCTGAACTTTGACTCACTCTCTTCCTGTAAGGACCGCTCTCTCCCTCTGTCGTTTATTTTTTTCATTTTGTTCAGACACACACCCACAAACATGCAGACACACTGAAATGGAAAGGAAAAGCATGACAACAGGTCTCACTTGCAGGATCAAGTTAGACATTGCTGCTAGTTTTCTATTTATTTTTGCGTCGTGAGAGCAATTGTAAAATATATAAATTTACCTAGCATGTTATATAAATTCTTTTTTTTTTTCTTTTTTTACCTTTGTACTGTTTCTTCCAGACTTCTTCAGCTGGGATATCAGGTGAAAACCTCAAGCTTTGCTTTGCACTCCAAAATTAAAAGTCTTGTCTCCATCTAGTGGTGAGAGTGTTCAGTCACACTTTCTTTCCTACACAAAATGTCCCTCATTGTGGGCGAGGAGCCCAGTTGTTCAAAAGAAAGACATTTATTCCACATCTATTGTCAACAATAAACACATTATTTGCAATTTACAGTCAATGTTGCATTTACAGTTTGAGTTGTGAAAGGAGATACAAAGGTTTTCTATTCAAAGAGTAAATGAGTTCTTATGCAGAACTTAATAATTTAGGTTCAAGTTTGATTTTCATTATTTTTTTCTGTTAAAATTAATAACTACAGTCACTGCAGTGGCAACTCTTGCTTCATTAAGGGTCTCTGACTGTGCATCTATTGGAAAAATATAAAGTTTGAATACTTTAACTCATATAACTTTATTTTGTAATTTGACCTGATACAGTCTGCTTTCCAGTTCATGCAAAATCCAACTAAGCCCATGCATGATTGCGATCCCTGTGGAGAACTTGTGCTTTAGATTGTAAATTACTGAAAAGGTGCATAAATAAAATCAGCGTCCAACAAGTTGCACAGGTCATGCAGCCATGTAACATTTAACCTTTATTGGCATTGGATGCATTCCCATCAAATGGGCTATTTATGTCCGTGCTGGGTAGGGAATTAATGGTTTTATGAAAAGCACACCGGGCCAATGTCCAGGCCGAATTCTTGGTCAGCCCCTCCAACATCCATAGGGGCGAAGTCCACAATGGGGAGCCTGGTGGAGGTTTGAGTCCTGTATTCAATCACTGTCTTGCCCCACTGTCCATCTAATTTCTGAAAAAAACAGAGAAGCCCTTATAAACGTCTTTTAGACTTTTTTTCCCCCTCAAAATCTAGGCATTGAATAGAAGACTTACCCAGCAGCTATCCTCAATAACGTTGTATCGCAGCCTGTTGTTGCCTTGTGCTCTGAGTTCTTGGCCGTTGAAGCCTTGAAGGACCAGAGCTTTCTTCAGGTTGCTGCTCTTTCCTGTTTTATAAGCCACACTGTTCTTGCAGTGGTAGGTGATGTTCTGGTGTGACCCTTTGGACAGAACTTGCAGCAGCTTCAGCTGAACTGCCACAGCGTTTGGCTGCTCCTCTTTGTTGCCATAACGGAACTGAAATGAGATGTTGAATGCAAGTAAGTACAATTGCATTGTTGCATACAGCATTCAAATCCAATAAAAGGTTTACAACACCCATGTCCATTCCTACTTTGGTTCCATCGCTCATATCTGCTCCAAACCAGACAGGTTTGTTTGGACTGGGACTGGATTTCGTCCACCAAGCTTTGCGAGGAATGTTGGCCGGACTGGCTGAGATGCAGGTCTCACCAGTTTCCATATTGCAGAAGACCTTGATTGCATCTTTTGTGCTTCCTTGGTTTGGATCTAACCAGTACTCGCCTGTATCAAATGGACAAGTAATGAGCATGTTGAGTGAGTAATAAAAAGCAGAGATAAGCAGGAAAATAAGACGCTAACCAGTCTTTTTCTGAGGGTAGCACTGCTTGATGTCCTGGCAGGTTTTTGCAGGGTTCATCTTGCTGCCGTCTGGACTGCGCAGGTTTTGCAGGTGTCCACTGAGGGTCTTCAGTGTGGCCTGAACACCTGTTTCTGAATGCAGGACTTGCAGGTTCTTATTGGGCAGAGCCTCATCTTTGTTGAATTCTGGAGGTGGAGGATGATCAGCTTCTGCATCATACTCTGCGAGTTCAAAAGCTTCTGGGACGCCACCGTTCTCATCATAATCAACCATGCCAGCGAACAGGTCTTCCACAGCAGTGGTGGGAGGTCCGGGGGGACCTGGAGGGCCAGGAGGTCCAGGTTCACCAGGTGGACCCTTAAAAAGAAAACATCAAGATTCTTTAACTAATTTTGCTGTCTTTTTCCCCACAGTCAAATTTCTAATCTTGTCTAACACCTGATCTCCCACTGAGCATCACCAACAAGCCAAATTCAATTTTAGGTTAAATTTAAATTTTATTTAAACTAAAATGTTGATCTCCAACACATATATGTCTTCCTCTGAAGATCGAAACCTTGCTATTTAAACATTTACCTACAATAATGAACTCTTATTTATGTCCCATTATGAGGATTGAGAAGTCAGAGACAGCGTTTGTTGTGTTGTCACCTGGCTTCCGAGGTCTCCGCTGCTTCCTCTGCTTCCAGGAGCTCCTGATGGTCCAGGGTGGCCAATATTTCCCTCCTTTCCTGGGGGACCAACCACTCCTGGAGGCCCCTGTGTGGTTATAAAACAGATAGATTAACACCTTGACATATTGTAAGATGTTTTTATTTAATTATATATCAACCAAAATTTTGTGTACCCTTGTTCCAGCTGGTCCAACTATTCCTTTAGCTCCTGGGTCTCCTGTGGCACCCTGAAACAGAGACAGTTCATTGGGTTCATCTACTGATACCCTCACTGATAAAGTTTCACAAAAGTAACAAAACTAAACATTTTTTTGACTGTATATTTATATGGATATTCTTTCTTAAATGCATAAAAATGTATTGTTGATTTACACATACAGAAACTGTAAATATATTTTGTTTGGTTTTGGCTTACATATCACTTTGAACAATAAATGTTTATCTTACGGGTGTTCCTGTCAGACCGTGGAGTCCAGTGAAACCTCTGTGTCCTTTCTGACCCCTTTCTCCTTGTTCTCCTGCTCCTCCTTTCTCTCCTTGTGGTCCTTGAGGACCCTAAGAACAGAAACAATCGATAATACAGGATAACAGTGAAAGAAACAGTTTAAAATGCTGTTATAAAATTGATGATAAATTTTATTGGCCATCAAAAGATGATAGAAAACTGTCCCACCACTTTGCCCCGTACTCCATGTGATCCTTGAGGTCCAGGAGGACCTCTAGCACCCTAAATACAGAACGGGTAAAATTAAATGACAGAAGTATTGATGTGTGACTGGCAGATGTGATATCACAGTTAAGCTGCTTGTGAAACTCACATTTTCACCTCTTGGTCCTGAACTGCCGGTTGTTCCCACTGGACCCTCATTACCTGGAGACCCTGCAACACCAGGTAGACCCTCTGGGCCAGGATTACCCTTGTCTCCCTACAAATACACACACACAACGATTAATGTACAACCTAAGATTACAGAAACGGACATATATGTACAACATGTTTACACTCACCCTTTCCCCTACAAGCCCATCTTTACCAGGAGACCCCTCTGCTCCAGCAATACCCTAAATAATCCCAAGCAATTCGGAAAAGAAAAAGAAACTTACAATATAGAAGGCTTAATGAAGGTAGTTTTTCAGTAGTATTGCTAAAAGATCTCAAAACCTGCAAAGTCAACCAATAATTGGATACAAAACAACTATTGATGGGACAAACCTCAGGGCCAGCATCTCCCCTTGGCCCAGTGGCTCCTGGTAAACCAACCCCACCATCTGGGCCTTTGACCCCCTGAGTTCCAGAAGCTCCTTGTTTTCCCGGTGGACCCTAACAAATAGATAAAACACAAACTTCCACATTTGAGTCTAACAGCAACAAGCACAGAGCTGAGGTGTGTTCAGGCTTTGTGTGGCTAACAATGGACAGGAAACATTATCGCCAGGAATACTTACAGCAGGACCTGGCAGCCCCATCAGGCCACTCTCCCCTCTCACACCTGGCTGGCCTACAATTCCTCGTTGTCCTGAGGGGCCAGCAGGTCCTGGAGGTCCGTCAGGGCCCTGCAAGAGAAACACAAGAACACATAAGCAACTAAAACAGGTGGAACTTGACAACAAACACTTCTCTGCACCTCACCGGAGGACCATCTTCTCCAGACTCCGCCTTCTCTCCAGCATTGCCAGGAGGACCGGGAGGTCCACTCTCGCCTTGACGGCCTGAAGCTCCATTCTCTCCTCGGATTCCAGGAAGTCCCTGCTTTCCTGGATCACCTATTGGTCCATCTGCCCCAACGGCACCCTGAATCAAACATTAATAAAAACTTGAACAAGTCTGAAAAAAATCATGTTTTTCTTTTTTCCAAACTTGGCAACTTCATTTTTCTGTCACTTAAATTTTTCACATTTTTGACTGACTAAAATAAAATAAAATGAAACCCCAGCAAGTCAACTAAAATATTCTTTCTTAAATAATGTGACATCAGATCAGATATCTGTTTTTATAGCTTCTATATTTTAGCACTTTGGCATTGTTGTGTGATGTGATGTTAAGAAATCAGTCAAGTGTAACAACTCACAAGAGAGCCAGGGGTCCCAACTCCTCCAGGAAGTCCAGGAAAACCAGGAGAGCCCTACAAGAAAAAAGTGCTTCTAGTAAGATACAGTTTAAGTCTAATATTAGTTGCAAAGTTGGACTGTGTTAAAAAACACTGCAGAACTAGACTGCTCTGTGGTTCAGGATTTAGAGTATGTAGCTTCACTCACAGCTGGACCCTGCGATCCTCTGGCACCTTTTAGCCCGGCCACACCACCAGAACCCTACAAACACACAAGCAAATTACTTGCATATCTGTAAATAATTAAACTGTTTCCAGTTGATCTGGAACCATCAAATCTGATACAACTAGTAGGTTGAATTGCTTCACTATAAGTAAATGTTTCTATAATATTTTCAGAGAAGTGCGTAGAAGACATTTCAGGCTTGAGTTTTTTTTTGTTTGTTTGTTTTTTTTTTGTACCTGTGTTCCTGGTTTTCCAGCCATCCCCTGTGGTCCTGGTGCTCCTGCTTCTCCGTTCAAACCAGGCTCTCCAACATCACCTTTGACCCCAGGCTGACCATCTAGACCCTGGAAAAGAAACAACAACACCTCTTTCCAAAAAAGCTCCCATGGCAATTTTGAATTTCTTTCTTTGTGTGTGTGTGTGTTTTGACTTGCAGTGGTCACATACAGGAGGTCCCTGAAAGCCAGCAGCCCCAATTGCACCAGAATCACCAGTAGAGCCCTGTAAATATCATCACACACAGAATCACACAGTTACCAAGAAGGAAAGTAAAAGAAAAGCTAAATTTGTTATTAAAGTTAAAGAATTCATCTGACAGCTATTCCTCTTGAGCCTCGGTGTCCTGCAGGTCCTGGTGGGCCAGGTTCACCCTGAAATAAGCAAAAGAAAATTCCTTTATTTAAAAAAAATACATTTATTTTTTTACAGCTTTATATGTTTTTGTGGCAAAGTGTTTACTAGCTAATCAAACAATCCTGTCTAATCATGTTTCCAAGTTTAAGGAGACAGTTACTCACCTTTGCTCCATTTGGTCCACTGGGACCAGCTGGCCCAACAGGACCAGGAAGGCCCTTTTTTAAATCAAACACAAATTTATGTTTTATAATTATTTTGAAAAAAAAAAAAGAAACAAAGTGCGAACATGTTTTTTTTTAATCTTTGTGTCATCATTAGACATTTTTTCAGACAACTCACCCTCACACCATCCGCTCCAGCTTTTCCTTCAAGTCCTTTTCCTCCAACAGAGCCCTAAAATAGAAAGACGTTCAGGATCACAGAGTGACTGCTTGTGGTTTTTTTTTCAGCATGAACATGGATTTTAAAAAAGAAGTAAAAATTTAAGGCACTTTCATTGACAATCCCAAGATGTAAATGCAGGCAAAAGCTTATTTAAAGGTCCCATATAATACATTTTTTTCAACAGTTTCATATGGGTGTCAGAGGTCCAACAACTTTGTTTTCAAAGTGTATTACTCTAAACTCAGCCTTGGTCCTTCATTTCAGCCATTTCAAAAGTAGCTCTAGTGAGCTCTACTGAGAACGGGCTGTTTCTGTGTCTGAACCTTTAAACGTTTATAAGTGGTGCCTATCCACGCCCCTCTCTGGGAGAAGATCCGGCTTTTGCTGATGCCCACTCTATGATTTTAAAGGGCAGGCTCAGCTAGCTGGGGTAGCGGGTCAATGACAGTATCGACTATCAAGGGTAGTGGTTATTTCCCTTCATGATGTCACAAAGTTAAAGATCTCAGACTCACCCTTTTGAGCACACATTTGCTAAAAAGTGGAACAAGCGAGAGAGAAGACAGAACTTTCTCATTTTTGGACTTCATACACAGGCTATGAGGACACACATGACTGTTAGAAAACCTTTAGAAAGTGAATTTTGCATAATATGGGACCTTTAAAGGCTCAATGACCAATTTATTCCTCAAATTTGGTATGTATCTTCTGACATACTCAGACATATAAAAAGTTAATACAAATTCAATGATGTGAGCATAGGTTTTATTTCTCTGGCATTCCCCATTGCCATGTGATCAGCACATAAACTGACATCAGACTGAGGAGATGGTGGCACACAATCTGATTAAGCAAGCAAAAAATCCCAAAACGTCCTTTTGACAAACTATTCCTTTTTACAAAATCTGTGTTAGCATTTAGACAATATGCACATACATAGAAAAATCTACATTTGTCAAAATAAACCATGTACATGTAGACAAGACCTGCTACTCTCCTCATTTTTGCAATGACATATCTTTGAACTTACAGCATCTCCCTTTGGCCCTGAGGGTCCTGATATGCCTCTCTCCCCTGGCATCCCCTGAAGTCCTGGACCTCCAGGCTCTCCATTAGAACCTGGTGGACCTGGGTTACCCTGAATTATATGACAGACACAGCAAGGTATAACTAGAATCTGATGTAGCAGCATTCAGCTTAATAAGGTTTAGTGTCTGGGGATTTGCAGAAGGGATACCTTTTGTCCATCTGGTCCTGGTCCACCTGGACTACCTTTGGGCCCCTGTAAGCCATTGGGCCCCATTTCCCCTCTTTCTCCTGGAGGGCCTCTTTCTCCCTGTAAAGATACCCAGTAGCTAATGATATACAATTATTTATTGTTGCACTAAATAACCAAAAGGTTTCAAATGAACAATTGCTGGATCGAGGAGTTAGTAATTAGCTGGACCAGTGGACTTACTCTTGGACCTGTTGTTCCAACAGCACCAACCTCTCCAGCAAGTCCCTATAAAAGGGAGAAAAAACTGTTTAATGTCAATGAATATTAATGTGAAGTCTAAAATCAAATCAATGGTTTTACTCTCTTATACCTCATCACCTGGTTTTCCTGACTCTCCAGGTGGGCCTGGGGGTCCAGGCAAACCCTAAAAATATCAACCCAGTATTTATTCACAGATAAGGACCATGAAAAGCAAATGCATCAGCTCATTTGTCAATACACTGGTGCGCTGAAATCAGGAATTAAGGTTTAGCTTCATGTATTTCTTTCCCCAGGTATATTCATATGATAATAATTAAAAAGTCATAGAAACTGCATTCTACCTGGAAACCGCTCACTCCCTGAGGTCCCTGCTCTCCCCTCTTTCCTGCTGGACCCTGGGGAAGATTAAACAGATTAAAAGATGATAAAAGCACAATAGCTTAAAACAAATAATGGAGTGATAATTTCAGCAGATTAATGCTTACAGCTGGGCCTGCTTGACCGGCAGCACCCTCCTCTCCATCTTTTCCATTTGGACCCTAGTGGACAAGTGAAGTGCAGTATTTATTTATCTGTGCATTTTTACTTTAATGAAGAAAAGGAAACCAAAAAAACATGGATTGGGAGTTAGAAATAACTTGCCCTTTGACCTGGAGATCCAGGATTTCCAGCCTCTCCAATCTTCCCAGCATCACCCTGAAGATAAACAGGTACACAAACTGAAATTAAGCACTGGACAGTCATTGTGGGCTGTTTTTTTTTTTTTTTTACTTTTATTTTCTACAACTAAAAATGTGACATGTGTCTTTTTAAAACTAGTAACCAAGCATCTACTGAAGTAAAATTGCATCTGTAAAGTAATATTGGTAGTAGCCTTTAATACAGGCTCTTAACAATGTCTAATTTTATTATTTTCATACTGACTGCAAAGCCTTTTGGGCCTGGCAGGCCCATATTTCCTGCAGAACCTCTGTTTCCAGAAGGACCAGCTGGGCCTTGTTTGCCATCCTCTCCTGCTGAGCCCTAAAAAGACAAGAAAAGTTGGATTAACTCAGTGATATAAACAACTGTATAATGTAGTCTGAGTTTAAGAAAAGTTTGCATACCATTGGTCCTTGCCTTCCCTCTGCTCCCTGGGCACCAATAAGTCCTGTGAGACCCTGTAAAATAATGTTTTCCATTTAAATTCAAGTCATTTTACATGTCTTAGTTTGATGTTTTAGGTAAAGCTGCAAGATCATAAGTCACCTAAACTCAAATTTCCTTTAAACAACAGCAGTTTTTAACAGTTTTCAGTCATACAGTGTTTTCTTACTCATTTCTTGACATTAGTGATAACATTATTTCCTCACTACAGCCTGGATGATCTTTCTTATATTTGACACAAAAAAGACATCAGTGTTTTCTTCCAGCTGAAATTTTGACTCATCTGATCACAAAACATGTCAACAGTCTTTCTGTCTGTCTGAAATGAGCTGGTGTCCAGAAAACTGCTGCCAGAGTTGATATACGGCTTCCTTTGTGTGTAATACAGTTTCAGGTTACATTTCTGGATGCAGCAGTGGATTGTGACAAGCGAAAAATGGTTTTCCAAGGAACTCCTGAGTTGACATGGCTCTATTGAATATAGAGGTACTGCATGAGGTGCTGCATGAGGACTTGAAGGTCACTGGCATTCCATAGTGGTTTCCATCCTTGGCCTTTTAACACTGCATTGCCCAGACTCCCTGAATCCTTTCACAGTGTTGTGAACTGTAGATGTTTAAAGGCCAGAGTTCTTTGCAATATTGCACTGAGAAATAGTTTTTGGGAACTAACTAATGAGTTTCTGGCTGAATTTGTCACAAAGCAATGAGTCATTGGAAAGACTAAACTTTTGGTGGATGCTTTTTCTATATCCAATCTTGACACCCTCACCCATCACAGATTAATCAGTTGATTGCATAATCTTTCAGAACGCTGTTACGACATCAAGAAATGACAGATTTGACCTTTAATTAAATTTTAAAAAAAAAGATTTTTCTAGTGCAAGGCTTTATATAAAACATGTTCTCTATAAAACATCTGTCTTACCCGAGCTCCTGTTAAACCTGGCTCACCAATCCGGCCTGGATCTCCAGATAAACCTTTGCCACCACCTGACCCTGGCACCCCTCTTTCACCCTGGGCTCCCTGTTTAGAAAGGTAAAGCATAAGAATAAAAACCTTAAATGTGACAGTGATGATTTTCACTAGTAGGTACTTCACATTACTCACCTTTTGGCCTGGTAAACCATCAGCACCAGGGAAACCTCTATTTCCTGGTGCTCCCTAAAATGAAGACAGGATACACATATGATTTATTTTCTAACCTCAGTCAAGTTTTAATAATAATTTCTTTTCAGGAAGAATGGGTTGTACAAAATGTCATGTAGGGATTATTGTTATTGGATAAAGTAAGCTGCTGTTGGATTTTGGGTGTGTTTCTGATTACAGGTGATTGTTATGCTGTTTTTACAATCCTTGATTTCACATGTTTAATGAATAGTTGATTGTTTTTATGGTCCATTTATTGATCTTTGTGACATTTCTCTATTGTGTGTGTTTTTTGAGGAAGTTGATAACGTGTATCCAAAGCAAATTTCCCCAAGGGCACAATAAAGTATATTGTGTCATATGGTAATGTATAATATCATTTAGTATCATATCTAGCAGTATTTACAGGACTGTCTCAGAAAATTAGAATATTGTGAAAAAGTTCTTTATTTCCTGTAATGCAATTAAAAAACATGA
>JBAFTB010000027.1:6626328-6640266 GCA_037177355.1 Melanotaenia trifasciata
AATTCTGACTTTTTTCTCAGAATTCTATTTTTTTTTTCTCCAGTGGCCCTAATACTCTTCCGTAGGTTTCTTTACAAGCGTTGTGGGAGATATAAAGCCCTAACAATTTGGTTTTGTGGTATTCATAAGTTAACACAAAACTCCTTTCCAACTGAACCACACGGCAGCATGGGCTACTTCATCTTAACGTCAAACAGTAGAAATTACTTTAACATTTCAGGTTGAAAAACAAAAAGGTAAAAAAATAAAAATAAAAATAGGTAAAAATAATAATAATAACTTCTTTAACTTTATCTACCCATGAGAAACCATACATCTTTTTTTTAACTTTAAGTAGTGCATTATTCTTTATTAAAAGAAAGAAAGAAAGAAAGAAAGAAAGAAAGAAAGAAAGAAAGAAAGAAAGAAAGAAAGAAAGAAAGAAAGAGAGAAAGAAAGAAAGAAAGAAAGAAAGAAAGAAAGAAAGAAAGAAAGGGGGGGGATAATGAATATTTTAGGCATGTAATGTAAGAAACATCCATCCATTGTGAGTATAGGTCTAATTGTCTAAAACTATTAAAACACCTCTGCATTTCAAGTAATTTGATTTATTGAAAGCAGAAATTAGTAAAATTTTCTTGTCATATTTTCTTTTATCATTTATTTTTCTTTTATTAATGGATTACTCTTTTTCTTCTAATCATTTATTTTTTGCTATGTTAACAACATAATAGCCCAAAGAAAAAGGCTTTTAAGAGATCTAAGACAAAGTAAGCTAACAGTATTTACGCTAACATGTTAGCTTGCAGAGTGAGCTAAGTGTTGGCTAACTTTATTCATGTTGACTTGCAAAGCACGCAAACATGAATCATTTTAGCTTAAAGTTAGCTAACCCTGCAAGCTAACATGTAATACTGTTAGCTTTACATTTCAAGTACTTTAAATGAAAAAATATACAGTCCAGAAAATAGTTTCATGCTGTCATTATCATCAAATTCAAAGGGTGACTGCGAAAAAAAGGAAGAAAATAAACTGGAATCATTTGTTGATGAGTCACATTTTATTGCTTTTATGGTACTTGTGATGTAGGTTAAATCAGTGTTTCTCAATGCTGGTCTTCAGGACCCTCTACCCTTTAAGTTTAGAAGTAATTTTAACACCTGAATGAAATTAGTGGCTCATTAACAGGCTTGCAGAGAAGTTGATAAGGAATTTCATTAATCTGAATTTGGTGTGTTGGAGTAGGAACACATCTAAAACATGCAGGGCAGTGGATCCTGAGGACCTAAGGACCTGGATTGAGAAACACTGGGTTAAATCATCTAAATTAATTGTTTTTAAACTATTTATAAAACTATTTTATTAACAAAATCTAAGCATTTTTAGCCTTGATCTACAAAGATATTTGCCATTCATGACAGCAAACAGCATTCAAGACCTGACATGAAATCTCTGGTCTTTGATATGTTATTCATTGATTAAAAGTATTTGGTAACCTGCTACATGCATACAGTATGGAATCCCCCATAATAACATATAACAACATCTGAAAGGGAGCTAGATAAGCTGAAAGTTCCTCGTAATAAATGCACAGCTGCAGTCATTTCCAATTACCTGCAGTAGTGTCTGTCATGTGAGTTGGTACTGCAGTGGAGCACACGGGGCAACATTCGCCCTCTGGAGTCACCGCCATCGGGCAGTCACTGAGCTCCTCACACACCTCGTCCTCACATACTACAGCCCCAGTGTCGCACAAACAGGTTCGACACGGCTCTGGGCTCCATATCTCATTGTTGGTGTAGACTTTCCCATTTTCTGTACAGCTATCTGTGCAAGCAGAGCAGCAGTCAACATTTCAGGTACTTCTACTGTGTAGCTCTGATAATGACCCCTAACGGTCAGGAAACAATAGGCTAACATAACTTTTATTTTGGATTTGACTTTTTTAATGTTCTTTCATTTGATACCAAAAATTTTCACAAAATAACACGTCTGTATTTTCTACATTCGGCCACTAAATTTCACCTGCTGCTGTTTTGTCTGGGACAGATAGTCATTTAGTTTTGTCTTGGATGTGGGTTAATATATGGGCAATAAAGCAGTGAGGAAAGGATCCTCATATCAATGATAACTGAAAGAATTTAAAGAAGTTTAAGCAATTATTGAGATCATTTCTACTTATGCTGCATACATAGAACCACAATCCATGTCCAAGTCCATTTGGAAGGGACATAAAAGGCATAATCCGGTATGGTAAAATATTAAAGTAAAAATCATATGATGAGGCTGTGGATTTCAGTCAACTGTCATTTATTCTAGTGAGGCCACTGTTTAAGTTTCCTTTTGGTTTTACAACTAAATTAAAAGCTGGCCAGACTCTTGGTTAGACAGAAGCTCCCACAATCAAATGTGTTGAGTGACCTTGCCTTTAGTTGCTACTGAAAACAGAAGGAAGGTAGCATCATGCTGTGTTGCTAAGTTAGCTGCAAGAACTGTATTAAGTGGATTTGAAACACATTTATAATTTCCATACAATGTTTATTTCTGGATAATGGAAGCCAAGTAGGCAGACAAGACAATTCTCAGTCACATGCTGCAGGTTTGGTGAAAACTCATTTAAAATCATGTACAACAAAGAAATGCAACAAACGGCACATTTTAAAAGTTATAATCAGAAACACTGCATTTTTACTGAAGACTATCAAAATATATGTAGAAATATCAGGCACTCACTGACAACATTTTTATCATAGAAAATGACAGAAGTTATACAGTAGTAAGAGGTTAATACTAAGTGTTTTTATTTGTTTTTATGCTGAAGCCCTGATCTTTGATGATTGGTGTGGATAACTCAGGGTGGTTCAACAACTTCATAGTCTAGCATGCAGAGGCTTTGTATGTCAAGTGAAGTGTACACATATGGTTCCCCAAGAAAATAAAAGGTTATAGTAAAAAGAAAAAACAAGTATACGATGCAGAAAAGTCATGGATTACATCTGAACCTGTGAATAAAACGGTTTAACACTGTCTGAGTCTACAGACCACATATAATTAGTTAAATTGATGGTGCAATGTTTTAAAGTTATGAGTGTCTGGCAAAATTTGCATCCTGGGAATTGAAGAAACCATCTGATTTTTAAATATTTAAGATGAGAATTTAAAAAAATAATAATAAAAAGAAAAAATGGTGGTTTTATTGAAGCCAGAGCTTCAACAGGAGTCTGCCAATCATTATTCAGCACAATCACAGCATTTATACCTTCAGCTAATTTGCAGTAAGCTTTACTAAAGTGCTTTAGAAAAAAAATGAAGAGCTCAAATTACAAATAAAAATAGAGCAACTACTGCAATTCTTTATGATCATTATTTAGCTTCTGATATTATATTGAGCAGACCTTTTAATTCAAAGTGTCAATACAATGTAATAAATTTTACAAGCAACCTTTCAAACAGAAGGAAAACCTCTGATTTCTGCTTAACTAGAGCTTCTACATCTAATAATTAATCCTTCACTTCATCATGTTTGCATTTGAAGGCCACAATAAACTGGTTTCCAAATGAGACAGTTTAACCATTCAACTTTCCAGGAAAAAAGAAGAAGAAGAAGAAGAGCATAAATAAAAATGTTGTCCTCTTTGACTGACACTTTTATGCAAATTGCAGCTAACCTGCGGGACTTTTTAACGTGCCCGTGAGTGACTAGACTGTGGTTAAAGTCAACAGCTTCTAGCTGTGCATCCAAAAATGTGTCTGTGTGCAAGCTTGCAATCATCTCTGCAACAGATCTGTCTGTCAACACTTGAGATTCAACATCAAACAGATGAGGCCTGTAGTTTTAAAATGTCACAGGGGGTAAAGTAAAAGCTAACCCATAAGGGGAAAGTCACCTGTTGAAACAAGAAAAAAAAAGAGATGGCCCTTTCAACAAACAAATTTAGCTCAACTTGTCATTGCTCTTTCTAACTAAATCATTTAAAAAATTCCATGAAACTGCAAATTGAAGCAGAAATGTTGGGGAGAAGAAGGAATTGTGCCACCTGCTAGTTCTCTGGGCTCTGTGAGCACATGTTAATCCAGTCATTTTAGTGACATCCCTAAGCACTAATTATGTGGTGGAGCCTCTCCCCATGAAAGAGGATGGCTTTCAAAAGCAGCAGTTATTTTAGGGGAAACCACAGCGGCTGTATTATACGTTTGGCTTGGGTAGAACTTGTGGTTTGACTGTATTTGGGAGAGCAATGAGGTGCCACACCCGGAGAAACCTCCTACCATGAAACCTGCAGATCCTTCATGCTGCAGAGCGTTTGTGTCCCTGAATATCCATAAACATCATTACCTTAGTTATAATGATTATGATTGGTTTCTAGTGGCAATGTAATGATTTAAAAGGAATATTTACATTTGTATATTTTATTCCACATTAATAATCTTCATTTTTGTAAACAAAACAACATTACATTTTACTTTTCTGGCATATTTTAGATGTTTAAAATAAAGCAATACCAGAAAAATAAGATTACATTTTGGTTAAAGGGAACTAAAAGAGGTGATAACTCATTGAATATATGCAATTTTCTATCTTCTATTAATTTATGTATTAAATAAATTACAACATATTAGCCACAGAAACCAAACAGAAATATGATAAGGCACAAATAAACGTACACTTGCTTCAGACAACAGCCTTATATGATGGCCAGGATTAATTACAGAAAAAAACCATTATATTTTCATTAGATCTGAAAACATCTAAAAAAAACTTCCCTGTGAACTTTCACTAAATTTAACTATGCTTATGTTGTCGCTAAACATCTTATAGTCACAACCAAAAGAAATCCAAAAAAAAAAATAAAACTGGAGAAAGTGAAGTAGTTGGAAGCTCACATTTTCCTGTTGATAGCATTTAACAAGCCAAAGAGCTAAATTAAACTTCCAAGACTACAGCTTTAAATGGAACATGGAAGGTCTCTTGACATAGCTTTGGTTCTTCATTATTTGCAGCAAAGATGTGGTTTGTCTTCTTTAAGTTTGTCATGGAGAGAAGAATCTGTTCTACAGCCACCTGTTGAGGAAGTGACTGAAAGAAGTTGTACAATGTGATAAAGAAAGCTCTGCCGAGAACTGCTTTGAGCCCATAGAGCTGATTATACGTAGAAGAATCGTGTCAAACTTCACAGCACAGCCTCCACATAACAGTGATCAAACAATGAGGTGTTAAACATGTCTTTCTTTCTTTTTTTTTTTGTCAAGATATGAAATAGTCTTGTAGTTTAAATACCCTTAAAAACACTGGCAATGTGGCACAGCAGAACTGGGTTTTCAAACAACCTTTTTCACTGCTACTGTGTTATTGGAGATGTTAAGTAGTGAAAATAGAGGGCGAAACTTCCAAAACATTTAAGTTGAATATAATGACACAGAAAGAGACATATATGTAGTTAGGAGATACTTTGGTTTAAAAGGTTGAAAGTAGACAAAACAGCTTTTAATGCAAATGCTGCTGAACTCAAGTAGACAGTGGAGGCGGCAACACAAACAATTCACCACACCCCCTTTGTAGCAAATATGTTTTGAGTACCATGACTTTACGAAATAAGATTCAACACCCTCCACACACTCAGGGAAAACTGAAAAAAACTAGAAGACATTTGAGTCAGATGTCACTTGTAGAAGTGAAAAATAAAGCCATCATAATTCAAATAGCCAAAGACATGGTTCGGCTAAGGACTGTGGAGAACGATGGATCCATAGCCAATCTGCTACAGTAATTCTTTTCTCAATCAGTCAAATACTGTGAAAACCATCCACAATATTTCATAATTTTGAAATATTATGGTAAATAATTTTTTTCATACCCCTCAGCACTATGAGGTGTGTTCAGTCAGAGCCTTCTTCAGCTCCACTGCAACAAAGAAATAGGACAAGAAGTAATTTCTGCCCATGTCTACAACTGTATACCCTTTAAACAATTTTTAAAAAGTTTTGTCAAACAACATTTTAATGAGTTTTAATAGTAAATATCATCTATAATTAGAGTAATAAAATCCACTACATATGACTTTATAGTATATACATAATGCTTAATGTTTAAAAAGATATAATGTCTTTGTAAAGTACAGATGTTGTGTTGGATTAAATTTTGGAACAATACTGGCTCATTAATCAGTAGAAATTTAGCAAAGTGATTCAGTTACTCCCAGTAATGATCACTTTCTTCTTTTTATATATTTTCTCCCTTAGATCTATTGTTTTTTTTTTGTTGTTTGGCTCTCCCATCCAAGCATGCAACACGGCATGGCAAAGTCAATTAAGGACTATGATTAAATCAAATTACAGCTTCGATCCCAAACATGTGCAAACAAATAGAAAAAAATCAGAAACTGCTGACTTAAATCTGGAGCATATCTATGTGTACTTCTAAACAGATCTAGAAACACACCTGGATTAACTGCCAATGCCAAATAGGGGCAATGCTAAAAGTATGGAACAATTGGTGCCTCTTGGTTTTGGATTTTTCTGATATATATATATATATTTTTTTTTTTTTTTTGCTCTGACATGGTAAAAAGTTCTTTAGGTTTTGTGGAGAAAGTTAAAATTGTAAAACCGAGTATTTAAAATTATGGATTGCCATCAGAGAATGTTGTTAGAGGCAATTTTTTGTGTTCACGAGGGTGACCTAGTTTTCAGCCAGTCGAGCCTTCCCAGCTCGAGTAGTCCATCAGCATTTGATTAGCGCATAGCATCAGCTCAACATGTTCGGAGTTGTTAGCTTTTCGGAGGACTGCACATCTGTTTGTGTTGAAAAATGACCCAGGCCCTGAGAGCTATAGGTCAAAGTCACAGACAGATGAAAAATGTAAAAGCATCTCATTTGTACAGAGAAATTAGACTCCTAGTTTGGCGTTAAGTACGTGTTAATCATTTTTTAAGTTATTTCGTGCTTTGCATGTAGACCAAACCAAAGTGTGTTGTGAGCCACACCTCCCTCTACCTCTTCCCCCACCTCCAACTTGCCTTGTCTGCGAATGAATCTGCAAAGTGCAAACACACCGAGCAAAACAATATCACCATTTCATGGAACATGTTGAAGTAACTTATGTTTATGTTATTACGTGCTGTCCAGGAGATGAGCTAGCTCTGAGTGAAATAGTAGCCACTTTAGCTCTCACAGTGCTGTCCACTTTGGAAATACAAGCCCAGTATTAATCCTGGTTATGTCCCTTTCTTTATCCGATAACTTCTTTCCAAAGACAGTAGTTTTTTTTAAAAGAAATGTCGGATCCTGGTCATCTACAGGTAAACGTTTTATTCCGCTCTCCATTATTTCGCTACAAAATTACACGCTGCCAGAGGAGGCGGCGATTCACATGAACGTATATGAACACACGGCCGGACCGGCTGGTAAACACAGAGCTGGAGATCAACACAGAGGCAACGTGTGACATCATGCTATACTCCAGATGAAATTACACCTCTAGTTCTTCACATTCATTAATTCCTTCATTCTGGAAATGATAAATATCCACTTATTGCCCCTTTAAGCTATTTATAAAAATAACTTTACGCATCACACAGTAGAAACTGTGGAACATTAATATTTTGCACACCTACACAGATTTTGAGACTCATTTCATGTGTTCAAACTTCTCAAAGGTTCACAATTATATGGTGCATTTAAATGTTGGTGGAAAGCTGGGTCAGATGGATGTTTATCTGATTTAAGTGTAGTTTTCTTTTATGATTAGTTTCATAGCTCTCTCATAGCAGTTCATCCATTTGCAAATTGCATGTTATTTAAGTATGTACAATACAGTTCCCATCATAGATGTTGATGTCGACAGTAGCCAATTGTTAAATAGGATAGAAAATGTTCAATTAAAGTGGCAGGTTGGAGTTTTTGGTGGGAAGAAGTTTTTCTGTTTTGCATTCACTTTTATTCCCAAAAATATTTATCTTGCTAATTGCTCACACTCATTAATAGTTATCAGGAGATTAAGGTGCAAGGTTAGCACATGGTTTGGTTTAGATATTTAAAAAATATTTTCATGCCTCTATTGTTAAATTAAGTCATTTTATGTTTTGGTTCATTTTTAAGCATTACGACAGCTGCATTTCAAAGATTAATGCTTACACACAGCTGGTGAACATGTGTATAAATGAAGTTTTTATTCTCAGCGTGTATACGCTTCAGTGGAGGTGAAGTTGGATAAAAGCAAAAGAAGCATATTTCATATCCAACATCTTCTCACTTTGGGTGTGTCTTGTCTGCTTTTGGCTCAAAGTCTGACCAAAATTAGTGCCCTGCTTTTGTCCTTCCCATCCACAAGGCCACATCATTATAGCTGTGACATCTAGAACCCCCTCATTCAGCCTCTGCCTCACACTGAAATAGACCAGCCAGCCCTGCGCACTCTTTAGTGTGATCTGCATGGGATGAAAATATTTTTGACTCAGGATCACTTCCAATGGGCATTTTATAAAAGGAACAAAAACAGATGCATCTCTGGGGATCCACCATAAAATTGAGATTTAGTTACTTTTCCTCCATCAGATTTCTTTTGATAATTCCTATACAAAGAGGTTTTGACAAATGTTTTGCATTAACACACTCCTAATCATCATCTGGTGGCTTTTAACAGACAAACAAACAAGGACATTGTCTTTAATCAGAGGATACCATGCCTCTCTGTTGAACATGGGTGTAATTTGCAACTTTTCTTTGCTAACAACAAAGCCAGTGAATGTGCCAAATCTGAGAAAAGAAAAATTTAAACAACCTTTTTTTTATTTATTTTTTTTTTTTTAAACAAAACTAGATATACAGTAAAAGTGTTTGGTGTCTTGATCATGAATCATAAGCAGATATCAAATCCAAAGAAACATTGTTATTTAAAGTCATTCATGTAGTAAACATGGAAAATAAAACACAGGTGAATTGTGAACACAAAAGTTTACTGAAGCAGAGGGGCTATCCATTATGAGTGAAACATGTTAGGAAACAACTCTGAGAACCAATCACATATCAGATAAAGGAGTTATATTTGGCCAGTTGTCACTCACCATTCTTGGTGTCTTCTTGGCAGGTCACAGCAATCACCTGAGCCAAGGTGAGGGCCAGGCATATAGTAATCCTAGAGCGAAACAAGGAGCCCATGTCTGCATGCCAGACATGCAGTGTCCTCATACACAGTTGCTGCAAAGCAGACGGGAAAGCCAAAGACAACCCGACCCCAAGCTACAGCATCCAGGCTGAAAAATCCCAAAATCCCTGAGTGCAACAGGCTCCTGGATGAGCGATCACTGCAAACTGAAACAAGCTCTCCCTTCAACCCCCCCGCCAACCCCTCCTTCAGACTCTCTCTCTTAACCTCCCTCCCTCCCGTCTGCTCTCTCATCATTTCTTCCTTCTTTATTTCAAGGCCAGCCTCTTCCTCAAGCTCTTGCAGTTGCCTAAAAGATGGGCGTAATTACAGACTGCATAAAAATTTATCGCCTTAAAAGACTGATGTCCAGTGTTTCTAGAAAAAGAAAGCTGCATTTGAGTTTTCTTTAAGGAAAAATGTTGCTTTTAGATTTGCAAGACATCCTTGATGAAGAACGTATCCTTGTATAAGTCCAGTCAGTTAAGGACCCTGTTTTATTAGCAGCGATGCATTTTTGCATTGCTGATGAAGATTTCAGCATCTTCAATTAAATTCTTTGAAACTTGAATGATTTAACTTGCATTTAGGTCATTTTTTTTTATAAGAAAATCTGTTATTTCCTCTTATTTATGTTGAGGAACATTGTATTAGAATTTACAACATTGTAACTTGCTGACCTACATCTGTACACTCCAGCTTAAACAGTTTACAGCGTGTATTTAACATCCATTTGATGTGATTTCCAGGGCAAAGCTCTGCCAAGTCGGTACATCAAGCAGGCCACCAGTCGCTAAGGTGATGTCCCAGAGGTAGACAACTAAACAATCATGACTCGTCTGTCAGCAGATCGCTATTATGCAGAAAACTGTCCTTTTCATTTGGGAATTTAGTTTCAGCCGCCAAATCCTTTCCAAAGTAACATTTCTCTCAGTGGATGAGGTGGATTTAGTTTGTTTCCTTTGCTGAACAAGTCAGGAAGTGTTTCAGGTGCTTCGAGAACAGACTGGTTTCTCATTAAAGAATCAGAGAACCACCCAGGGACTGAGACTGAAACAGATGGGAAGACAGTTCCTGTGTCAGGCAGGAACTGGACTTTTGCACATTCAAAATGTTTTGCACTTTGATGGACTTATCCTTTTAACCAGAGGTCATTCAGGCAAAACCCCCAAAATAGAACATCTGTCCAAATTTCATCCTGAAACATAACTGCATTATTCACCAACTGATGTCTTTGTCTTATTCATCAAAGCCATTGGAGTCCAGTGAACTCATTGTCATGTTCAAGAAAGCAGTTTTAGATGATTTGAGCTTTGTGACATGGTCCATTATCTTGTTGGAAGAAGTCATCAGAAGATGCTACACTGTGGTCATAAAGGGAAGAACATGGTCAGCAACAATACTCAGTTAGGCTACGGTGGTTAAACCATGCCATGTTGGTACTAAGGGGCAAAAAAATGTGCAAAAAGAAATATCTCCAAACCATTTCTGTTAGAATTTGAAGATTAAGGGGACCTAAAAAGGATGAAAAGGCAGGAGGCAGATGGGTGCAGGAATAAAGGTTTTAATTAAGAAACACTTACAAGGCCGGAATAGAGGAGACACAATGGGAAAACAGGATGGAAGATCTAACAAAGGTAAACTGAAACCAAGGGAATACAAAACCGAGGAACTAATAAGGAACAGATAAAATTAATTTGCTAATTAAATCAGGTGAGCTTTCGAACAGGAAGCAAAGCAGAATACAGTACACAAGGGGAATGAACAACAAAGTAAAACAGGAAAAGACAATGACCCCATAGGACAGTAAAACTAAAACAAAAACACACAGATCATGACAATTACATGTACTACCACCACCAGCAGGCTGAACTGTGGATACATAGATCCATGTTTTCATGATGTTTCCACCTAATTTTGATCCTACCATTTGAAAGTTGCAGCTGAAAACTCATTAGACCAGGCAATCTTCTATTGTCCAGTGTTGGTGAGACTATGTGAAATGTAGCCTCAGTTTCCTGTTGTTAATTTACAGGAGTAAGATCCAGTGTGGTCTTCTGCTGCTGTAGCCCATCTGCTTGTGTGCTGTGTACAAAGATGGTATTCTGCATACCTTGGTTGGAACCTGTGGTTATTTAAGATACCAATGCATATGATACAATACAGTATTATACAATAATCTATACTCTATTTTCCTGGAGTGGTAAATTTGTCTTGGACTTGAGGTTATGCTCAATCATCAGCATTTTGCATTGATGTAATTTATGATATTAGGTTATCTGGATTTAATCGTTTTATGTTAATTAAGCCTATGACTGAGCTAAAAATGAAAAACTATTTCCTTTGTATTAAGTGGTGTCACTTAATTTAAAATAGTGTACAGTGGATGTTGCTAAAGTTTTAACATGCAAAAAGATGTTTATATAAATTTTTTATAATACTTTTAAGCAAATTGTATGTAATGTTTTCACCAGTAAGTGGAAAATTAAAGGGAGGGTGAGGTATAGAAGACTAGTACTGACCTCAGTGCCTGTGGTAAGAAAACTTACAAACTTCAAACATACCGTACAAGTTATTTCTGGTTGTATAGACTACATGGCAATGTAATTACAAGATCCTTGGAAGCAGGACACACACACACACACACACACACGTACTGACTGGAGTCCACTAGTCAAAAAGGTGGACATCATCCAAACTAAACCAAGAGTCCAGACTGGAAAAGAAAAGCAATGATTATGGCCCAAAGCAGATGTTTTGTGTATTTTTAGATTCATGGGTTAACATGTAGCTAACTACTGTTACGAACAAGATATAAAAAATTTTTGTAGGAATCAACATTTCACCAGCAACAAATATTAATAGTGTCTTACACACTTTAGCTTTACTTTAGCCTCACAGTCACTTTGTCAGGTGACAGGAAGCTGAAGCCTACATCCATCTACCAGAGTAACACACACCTTGTCCCATATTCCCTTACACATCACCTGCATTATTTATCATTTCACGAGTCTAAAAGAACACTCCTAAATTTGCCTCACAGTTGAGAAGAGAGCCGTTCAGCAAACAAGACCATTATACAGACGCAGGTGTGGTTTCTTCATGCATCATTCGAAATGTTTGCTGCAGCAACTAAAAATTTTGTGAAACAGGTTGGAGACACAGGGAGGTTGATTCCAGTCCCCAGCCTGAGTGAAGCTGACCGCTACCAGCCCCTTAGCCTTGTTACGAGGAAGAGGAAGAGGCATTTCTGGAAGAAGAACAAGTACGCCTCGACCCCTTTCTCACTGAAAGACATCCTAGTAGGAGAAAAGGAGATCGCTGCAGGTAATGTCTTGAACAGAGATAAATAAAATGTGAATATGTTGATCAGATTGCTGTGAGGTTACAAGAGACTTGATGAAATCGAATTAGGGGTGATGCTTCACATGGTGATTTCAAAAGCACCTGATGAACTTAATTTTTCTTTCACCTGCTCTGAAGCAGAAACCTTGTATGGACAGGTTGCCAATAATGACAATTTTAAATCAATCGTTTGATTTGACTTGAAAGGTGAAGGTGTGGAAAAGCATGTTGCTTATAAATTTAAATTATGACGAAAGGTGTATTATTTTTGTAAGTCATAATGGTGACCAAAAAAATGTTTTCCAGTCTGTTTTACTAAGAATGGCTTTACTCACACAAGGAGTTATGGGGGTAGAGATCATCAAGGTCATCATTTTATTCTTTAGTAATTCTATTCAATAAAATATAACAGTGAGAAACAACAAGAAAGCTACTTTGAGACGCTTTAGCTTGTATGATAGGAAAATGGTCAGTTTATTTCTCTTTTTTTTAACATCTTACTGAAATCCTTATAAACTTTTTTGAGTTATGTAAATTATTAATCAACCAAATAAAGAAGGAAACCTTTTATTGTACAAAACTACTGAGTTATTTAAATATTTTTTTAACTACCAAACTAAAAGTGCGTGTATATGTTTCAATGTACAGTGCTTGCACTCTGGGTTTCCACCAGCATGTTATAAAGCTAATGGGCAATTGCTTGATTTTCTTTTTTATTATTCTTTTTTATTTATTGGCTAATTCAATGTGTAATGTGTAAAACTTCTGGCTAGTTAGCTTTTTGAATTTCAAGATCAATTCCACTCCAAATATCTGAACAAATTTTAGCTTACCTTAGCTTAGCATAGCTTAGTTTACATGATTAGCTTAGCTGGTTGCTAGCTAGCAAGAATAAACTAAGGTTTATTTCTGTGAAATGTACTTTTTCAAACCTTGTACAAAAATTTTCTGTCATTTTGTGTGCTACGATATGCATTTTTTTTTTTTTTGGTTTGTTTTGTTTTATATTTTGTTTATTGTTTCGTCATTAGTGTCAATTAGTAGGCTAGTAGTAGGTAGTCGTAAACTATACAAACTAGCTGTTTCCCTGTCTTTGTGCAAACAAAACTAACAGACTTGCCTCATAATTACCACATAGATTTTACAGTGCAATTGACCAGCTAGCACATATCCAAGGACCATTTTCGGCTACTTTGAAACATATTTACTTTATATAAAACAGGAATATGAATCATCAAATAAATGTCAAGTTTATCAATGTAAATATCTACATTGTAGAAATTAGACATAAGTATAGGCTACACAATCATTTTTTTCTAATGAAATGTCACATGTAAGAAACACCCAATGGATCTTCCATTAATGCGCGTTCAATGATAGATTAATTGATTAAGTGACTATGTTAAAACTGAAACTTTATTGGCTTGTGAAAGTTTAAAGACTAAATTTTCTTTTCTTTTCCAGGTGTGTC
>JBAFTB010000027.1:6645860-6657809 GCA_037177355.1 Melanotaenia trifasciata
CTATCTATCTATCTATCTATCTATCTATCTATCTATCTATCTATCTATCCGTCCGTCCGTCCGTCCGTCCGTCCGTCTGTCTGTCTGTCTGTCTACCTACTTATTTATTTATTTATTTATTTATTTATTTATTTATTTATTTATTTATTTGACACCTTCATACCTTCAAGTATTTTAATTTCAAGCTCGTGTATTATGACATAGATTTTTTCTTAAGCAAAAACAATTTCTTAAAATAAATATATGCTGTACTAGGATTAAATGCAATAGCTTAGTATGCTTTTAATAAAAAGTTGGTGGTTAATGAGCCTCCCTGACGCCAGAGGGCGCCATGATGCTTTCTTAACGCTAATCAAACCGGAAGTGCCAAGTATCAACACAACGGACACACGTGTGGAGGAAAAAAATGTGTGTGCTGCTTTAACAGTTTATTCATACTCGTTTGGGATATTAATGGGATTAAAACGAAAATAAATGTGGAGGTGTTGAAGAATATGAATTAAAATGAAGTTCAATTACAGGGTAAGTACGCCACAGTTGTATTACATATAAAATCGCCCAGACTGTTACTGCGTAGGAGAGAACGTAAAACCAAACTTCATGGGGAAAATTCACATTTAAGCTGTTAGTGAATTTTGGCCGCTCTCGTCATGTTGGGCATATTTATTTGTATGCAAAATATTTGCTTTCACAACTCGTTTGGCTTATTTTTTAGATTATAAACACGAGTTGGATGTTTGCTTTTAGAGCAGACATCTTTAGCTATTATCTGTACACACTTACATACAGTCATGTCATTCATATTAAAACTTGTGTCTGTCTTCTCTAGTTTTCTAATTTGCTCGGAGCAGTTTATCGTCAGGGGAATTTGAACTTCTCCAAAGATGGTAACGCTGTAATCAGTCCGGTTGGAAACAGAATCTCAATATTCGACCTTAAAAAGTAAGAAATGTTTCTGCACAGTCTTCCACTCTATCCTTTGCTTTTATTTGCACATATATATATATATATATATATATATATTAGTGTCTTTAAAACCATTGAACTATCTCTTTGCTTAACGCAGCAACACATCTGAGACACTACCTGTCTCAACCACAAAGAATATAACATGTGTGGGTCTCTCTCCTGATGGGAACTTGGCGATTGTGGTGGATGAAGGTAAGAGGTTTCCCTTGTTTTCATATCTCTACAGTGTTTGAGACGTGACAGAAAAAGGCTAATGTTTTTGTTTGTGTCAAACAGACGGCGCAGCTTTGCTGGTCAGTCTCATCACCCGAGCCATCCTTCACCACTTTCACTTTCACAAGCCTGTCAACAGCATCCGCTTCTCACCTGATGGCAGGTAAGGTTGACATTTATTACATTTGTTTACTGACCAAAACACACATCTTATCCTTTCTGTTTCCATTTATGTTGCTTTTTTTATACCCTCTTAGGAAATTTGTTGTTACAAAGGAGAATGTAGCGCTAATGTACCATGCACCTGGGAAGCAGCGAGAGTTTAACGCTTTCGTTTTAGACAAGAGCTACTACGGCCCATATGATGAGACCACCTGCATCGACTGGACAGACGACTCCAAGTGAGTACAAGCATGTGAGATTTAAGAGCGAACAAGAAAAATGGAACTAAAACTAAGTAAATAAGTGTTGCTTTTTCCTCCAGGTGTTTTGTAGTGGGAAGCAAAGACATGTCAACCTGGGTATTTGGTGCAGAGCGGTGGGCCAACCTGATCTATTACTCCCTGGGTGGACACAAGGACATCATCGTGGGCTGTTTCTTTGAGAAGGATAGTTTAGATGTATGTTAACCCCTACCTTTCCAATTTTCTTGAATATATGTATATAAATATAAAATTCAATGTAAATTCGTCCCACCTCGATATGTTTAGCTGTACACAGTGAGCCAAGATGGGACGCTGTGTATTTGGGAGAGCGACACAGAGCTGGATGGCCTCGTTCTGAAGAAGAGCCAGGAGAAACCCAAGGCCCCGACACAAGAAGAGGGAGATGATGAAGAAGACAGTGAACCGGAGGAGGGAGAGGGAGGAGAGGTGATACGAGGAAAAGCAGAAGCCCCCAAAGACAAGAACAAGACCAAGAATGTGCGATACAAGCAGAGGAGCAAGTAAGATGTTTGTTTTGTTTTTGATTTATTCTTTTTCTTTCTAATGTATTTTTTCCGCTAATTTACATATTTATTTTTTTGTCCATTAACTTTTAATGTATGAGTTAATTTATCTGAGTTCAGCTTTTCCCGTTTTTAATAACTAGTGATATGCAGTTACATCAAGTTGCTGCATCAAGGTTTTAAAAAAGACAGCAGAGACTTGTTGAAACTTGTTTGATAAAACACAAACAACTCTATAAAAAGACAGTTGCATGATTAAAAAAATGCATATATATTTTTATTTTCTATTTTTGTTTAAAATAAAAACCTAAAGTTTTCATTTTTATGTTACAAGAGAGACATTAAATTAGCTTTACATGTGACATTTAAATGTCCAACTGAAACATGCTGAGCAGTTTGGGAGGAAATGCAACACAATAAGTTAACTGTTTTGTTTTTGGCAATATTTTTCTTATTCTCTAGTAGCCCAACGATTTAGCTATGTCCTAATTTCCTGATGTTAGTTTCCTAATGTAAAAATATTATAACTTTTCCTTTTATAAATTCAAATGTAGGTCATGTTAATTATGAATATTTACCTTTGTAGTGTAATATGAACAAGAAAACACACACTGAAGTCTTAAACCAACTGTTTGCTTCCTCATTTGCAGACATTTCTTCAACAAGGAGGGAAATTTCAACAGCCTGACTTCGGCTGCCTACCATAAGCCGACTCACGTCCTGGTCACCGGGTTTGCTTCTGGGATTTTCCACCTGCATGAACTCCCGGAGTTTAATCTCATTCACTCTCTGAGGTGAGAGACAAGTTTGACTTATTGTGCTTTCTCTATAGAAGTTGCTCTATTTATCTCATGTTTTTATTGTTTTTGTTTTCATGTGATTATTGTGCCCTTGTAGTATTTCTGACCAGAGGATTGCGTCAGTGGCTTTAAACAGCTCTGGAGACTGGATTGCCTTCGGATGCTCACGTAAGAGTTCCTCGCTTTTTTTTTCTTTTTACATTGTTTTTCTATGTGTATAGATGTAAACATTTAACACTGTTTGGATTTTTCAGGGATGGGTCAGCTGCTGGTGTGGGAGTGGCAGAGCGAATCGTACGTCTTCAAGCAGCAGGGTCACTTCAACAACATGGCTTCATTGGCTTACTCACCGGACGGACAGTACATCGTCACGGGAGGGGATGATGGGAAAGTGAGTCAGGAAGAATTTAAACATCATTTAAACTTAATGTGTATAAATGGTCCAAAGAAAAGAGAAATACTTTTCTATCACTTTTCTATCATCATCTCTTTTTTTAGGTTAAAGTGTGGAACTCTAATAGTGGCCTCTGCTTCGTCACCTTCACCGAGCACACCAGCAGCGTCACGAACGTCACTTTCACCTCCAGCGGCTTCGTCATCGTCAGCGCTTCTCTAGACGGCACTGTCCGAGCCTTCGACCTGCACAGGTGACCTCCCAGCCGAGCTAAACTGCTTTCAGAATTTAAAAGAGATGCACGCTTGTGGCACAGACGAAGAGAGAAATTTGAAATATTTCACGAGGTAAACAAGCATGTTTGCAAATGTAGGTACCGAAACTTCCGGACGTTCACATCGCCTCGGCCCGCACAGTTCTCCTCCCTCGCCGTAGACGTCAGTGGAGAGCTGGTGAGTGCAGGAGCACAGGATTCCTTTGAGATCTTCCTCTGGTCCATGCAGACGGGCCGACTGCTGGAGGTAGGCAGATATATAGTATTTAAAATAATTTAATCACACTTAAACACCTCTTTTTATGCATTAAAAAGATACATGTTTTTTTGTAGAATAACTTTAATCAATGCAAATTGATCAGGTTCTCGGGGGTCATGAGGGTCCGGTCAGCTGTCTGTGCTTCAGCCCAGTTCAGTCCATCCTGGCCAGCGTCTCGTGGGACCGTACTGTCCGGCTGTGGGACATGCTGGACAGCTGGCAGGTCAAGGAGACGCTTCCCCTCACGTCCGATGGTAAACAGTGATTATTCACTAAGCAAACTGGGATTGTTGCTCTGTCAGTTCTTGATCCGGCCTCTAGAGGGCACCAGAAGGACAGATTTAAATTCCACACTCCTGCTTGTTTCTTGAGTTTCTTCTGCTTTTTTTTTCTGTCTCATATAAAATTAATATTAATTAAAACTGTCTGAACTTTTAGATGTACAGGGTTTTATATAAGATAACATAGTGTAATTGTGCTTATCAGGGTTGTCGGTCACTTACCGTCCTGATGGTCAGGAGTTAGCTGTGGCCACTCTGAACGCCGAGATCTCCTTCTGGAACCCCCAAGCAGCCACGCAAACCGGTTCCGTGGCGGGACGTCACGACCTGCAGACGGGCCGCAAAGAGACAGACAAAATCACAGCCAAGCAGTCCGCCAAGGGCAAGTGAGTGGACATGAACGCACCATCTGCACTCGTCCAATTTGTTTGGTTTTAACTCATGTTATTTTACTTTATCGAGGTCGTTCACGACGCTGTGTTACTCTGCGGATGGGGAATCCATCTTGGCGGGAGGGCAGTCTAAATTTGTCTGCATCTACAACATTAAGGAGCAGATGCTCATGAAGAAATTTGAGATCTCTTGTAACCTGTCCTTTGATGCCATGGAAGTATGAGATTACAGTCATTGCCGGGATGTTGAAAGTCACCAACATGGTTTTGATCGTGAAACTTATCATGCTGTTGCGCTTGTCTGCAGGAGTTCTTGGACAGGCGGAAGATGACAGAGTTCGGCAGCTTGGCTCTGGTGGATGAAGGAGCCGGAGATGGAGACGAAGTCAACATCAGCCTGCCTGGAGTCAAGAGAGGTTTGAAACGACATGACACAGCATTTAAGTTTAAGTCGGTCTAAAGGAATAGTGCAAAAAAAACTTTTTTGTACTCTGTTCAGCTGATCATCATTATCCACACACACTCTCTGCCATTGGTATAATTTAATTTACAAATTCATCCTTGCTCTGATGCCAGAATGTTAAGTTTCCTTTAGTCTTATTGGCCACTTTATTAGGTCCACCTTGCTAGTACCAGGTTGTTCTCTTACCTTTAAACTTTGCTTTCATGTTTACGCCAATTTCTGATTCTACCATCTGACTTTTTTTTTTCTTTTTTTTTTTTTTCTATGGTCCAGTTTTAAGGAGTGTGTCTGAATTGTAGCCTCACTTAGTCTGCCAATTCTCCTCTGACATCAACAAGGCTTTTTGGTCCAGACAGCTGCTGCTCACTGGATCTTTTCTCTTTTTTCATCGAGTGATGGCCGTGTGTGAAAATCCCAGCAGTTTCTGAAATACTCAGACCAGCAACCATGCCTCATTCAAAGTCACTTAAACTCCCTTTTTTCCTCATTCTGATGCTCAGTTTGGGCTTCAGCAAGTCCAGCAAGACCTTTTTCCTATTCTGCCCCTTCCACTTATTAGATGCTTTATTAAGGGATTTTTTTTACGCTGTCTTCACTTTGAGCACCGACGAGCCACAAACAGAAAGTGACTTTGATTCTGTCTGTTTTTAAGAAAGAATAATTATCGTAGCCTAGTCGTATCGTAGTGAAGTGTTGTATGTCTTTGTGTCATCTGCCCTCATTCCCTGATGATTTTTGCTTCGTTTTGATGCAGTTTTTCCTTCTCTGACTTTAAAGGTGACATGAGTTCTCGTCACTTCAAGCCAGAGATCAGAGTCAGCTCGCTGCGGTTCTCTCCGACTGGTAGGTGACAGAACTTCATGAGGTTTGCAAGCAACAGTTTAAGTGTAAAAAGTCAACACAGGAGAATAAATATAGTCTTCTATTGCAGCTTTTTTGCTAGTTCGTTACAGACCTGCAGAAATACTAATAATTTGTCTGATGATTTAATGAAGTTGCTCTATCTCTCAGGTCGCAGCTGGGCGGCCACCACGACCGAAGGCCTGCTGGTCTACTCTCTTGATGGATCGCTGGTCTTCGACCCGTACGATCTGGACCTGGATGTGACGCCAGCCAACATCCACAAGCAGCTCCGCCGCCAGGACTGGGTGTCTGCCATCGTCATGGCGTTTAGACTCAATGAAAACGCTCTGAAGCAGGAAGTGCTGGAAACAGTGCCATACGAGCAGAGTGGGTGAACTTCACATTTGTGGTTGCGACTTTATGACCTTTTAAATTTTATGGCAGCTTTTTAACGCCGGATTGTGCGTGTTTGCATTTTAGTCCCGGTGGTTTGCAGCTCTCTGCCTGACATCTATGTGGAAAAGCTGTTGGGCTTCGTGGCTACGTGTTTGGAGAAGTCTGGCCACTTGCAGTTTTACATGACCTGGGCCCAGACCCTGCTCATGCAGCACGGACAAAAGCTAAAGAACAGGTCTGATCCGAGCGCTGAATCTGAAACCAGTTCTGTGGGGATTTATTAAGTGGAAAACTAACGTGCATCTGTATAACCAGATTTCTTTTGTCTTGCAGGTCAGGCTCCATCCTGCCTACTCTGCAGGCGCTGCAGAAGAGCATCCAGAGACATTTTGACAGTCTGTCCAAACTGTAAGCATCAACTAACTCCTCATAATGACCCAAAATGAAGCAAAGTAAGTCTGAATGTGTGTTTTCTCTGCACAGCTGTGACTTCAACATGTATAACATTCGGTACGCTGTGGCCCTCTCAAAGCAAAGGGGGTTAAAGAGGCCAGCTGAGGAGGAGGAGGAGGATGAAGGGCTCTCTGAGGAGATGAGTGAAGCCTCTTTGGAGGATGCAGACATGATGCTGTCCTGAAGACTTCTCATAAAAAAATCTTACTGCAAATGTTAAACTGTAAAAGCAGCTTTACTTTAAATATGATTGTATGTTGTCTTTTTTAATAAATTATGTAAATGTGCTCGATTCTTTATTGTCTTCATTTTGCATTCACTTTGGTCAAATTCTCTTACAATCTTACATGGGACTGAACACGTGTGCAAACTGATGAAAAATCTTACTTTTAAGGTTATTTTTAAGATACACGAACCCATAAGAGTCAAAGGAGGCAGAGTGATGCTCGTTTTCCATACTTGTTCTTTTCTCCCACCATTAAGGTAAACCTGAAACATTTTTTTTGCTACCCAAAATAACATATAAGCCAATTCATTAAATAATTTCCAAGCTTTGATTGCATAAGATCTTATTGATTCAGTCCTCCATCCTGAGCTTTTATGGGGCGAAGGCAACAGTTGAGATGAAACCAGAACCGGAGCTAGGAAGGGTGGCCATCTGCCTTGTCCGGTTAGGAAGTGGCGAGGACAGCGCAGAGGGGTCCACTGCACTGTAACTAAGCCAGGGATACCTGCTGATAAAAAAAAAAAGATTAGTGACGTTCTCATATATTTATACATAGAAAATACATAGGAAAGTGCAGACTGCTGCTCATTGATTCATGGGATGCAGCAGCCTAAGCCTATATGAGCATAACTAAAGAGATGGCTGAAGGTTAGCAAAACGACTAAAGCTATAGGCTTTATCAAAAAGAAAAGTTTGAAGCCTAATCTTAAAGGTAGAACCCAAACTGGTAGCTGGTTCCTCAGATAACTGAAGGTTCTGCCTCCCATTCTACTTTTAGATACCACCAGTAAACCTGCAATCATGGATTAATGGGAGTCAATGAAAAGTAGCTAAAATATGGAATATAAGCTCTCACCAAGTAACAAAAGCATGCACTGGTTTTTCTGTATGACATCGCAAGATTACATTGACTTGGACAGACTTACAGCTGTTGCTACAGGATCAGAGGTCAAAGCTGGTATATTTCATTTTTAGTATTTATATATTTATTTTTGGACTGCATAATAACTGTATTGGCTAATAAATGCAATAAAATTAAATATGGTAATGTTAACTTATAAGTAAACATATAATCCACACATTCAAGTATTCCACATATTTAGTGACAAACAGCTTTTAAACCATATTTATTTGCAACTGTCCTGCTTTAGAAATTTATACAGCATGTTGGAGTGGAGACCAAGTGGATCCATTCACTGTAAATAAAATAAATAAAAAAGAGAAAAAACTGATAAATGAAATGGGAAAATAGCATTAAAAAAATCTGGATAAAATTGTGGAATCAACAGTGATTAATGCTATCAATAAAAGTGATCAGTTTTTGTAAAATAAAAAGATTTTTGATTTTTTAAGCTCCTAAAAACTGTCCTTCACACTTATTAAAATTAGTCAAGAAAAAAAAAAAAAAAGAAAAAAAAAAAACTTGTTCCAACATATTTTAAATCAAACAAGTTTTTTTGCTCTGATCAGGTTTTACTTTTAGTTTAGTTCTTACCATTGATGTTGACTGTATGACACCCTGTTAAAACAAAGCTGTAAAAATTTGGCCACCAGGTGGCCTCTGACACCATTTCAACAACTTCTTTGATCCTAAAGAGCCTCTACTCCTTCCTGTTAGGCTGGGATATTCAATAAAGTACACAAACATCCAGAATTTAGTAAATTTTTATTAAAATGCTTGTTATTTAGTCCATCACAGTAACAAAAGTGTCCATATTAAGAGATGTGCCACTGAAATATTCATTTAAAAACACGTGAAGTTTAACAAGAAAATGTGTTATTACTGTAAATTTTAGTAGGTGTTTATTTCTCTCCAAAACCAGAAAAACAAATGTGAAAAGTGCAAACAGTAAAACAAAAAGTGAGTTTTTCCAAAAGTGCAACAACAACAGTTTTCCTCTTGGCTCCAACAACATTTGCAATAAGTTTAGTGACACCGTGATGAGACGTGTTAAATTTTGGTCAAAAACTACATTTAAATTGAATATTGCACCAATCAGTATATAGACATAAGCACAATAAGTATTTAATTAGTTTTGTACACAAATACATACTTTAATATCCTGTAAAAATTAGACCCAATGTGCCCAAACCAACAAGGACTGATTCAAACTTTAGCAGCAGCACCGGCACTTTTTGCCACAGCAAACACACCTGATTAGTTAAAATGGTTTATCTAATATAAATATATAAATAGAGAATTAGAGGCTCCTTTAATTAAAAAAAAAAAAAAGAAACAAAAAAAATGGCAGCCCTGTTTTGCAGGTTAGTATTACAGGCAACCAACAGCCAGTAGGTTATTGCACAAAAGCTACAGGGAACATCTCCCTCTTGGCACGGAACAGAAAAAAAAAGCATCGATTGAAGCTGCCGCACTTTCCGATCCACAAAGATAACCCGCCTTCTCCGAAGAAATTCTGCATAGAATTTAGAGTGAAGTTCACTTGAAGACGTTGGTGTATTCTATGCAGGATTTCAGATTTAATGTCATCAACAGTCAGTTTTTGGTAAAAAACTCGTCCAGCATCTGCAAAGGAAGCTTGATGTTGAGGTGGAGTGAGTCACCCCAGCCAGCGGGGCTCCAGCGCACCACCAGTAATCCATCCATCAGTAGCAGCCGTCTCTCCAGGTGCCGTCACGAAGTGCACTGAGGGTGGACAAGCTCTTTGGAGGCATCAGTAAACTGAGGGAAAAATGGCACAATTAACAATATCCATCACGTAACTTCAGAAACCAGCTTTTGTAAAGATGTTAAGCGATGGAGATGATGGACATACAATATATGCTTCATAAATAAACAAACCTGATAATCTGCTGAGAAAAAGTTGCAAATTAGCTTGCGAGAGTTTGTTTTGCTACCAAATGATACTATGAAAACAACTGAACAGGTAAAACAAAAAAATTTGTGATGACGGCAGATTCAAGATCAGCTCAGTCTTTCCAACAAAAAGCGATTTTCTTTTTACCTTCGTGATGGTTGGGCCACTTTGCTGTGAGGGGCAGAGCCCGTGGTAGCTATGAAGGAGGCGGGCCGTGGCAAACTGCTGCGCAGCATGTTTGAGGTGGCGGTGGACCCTCCACCTGCAGCTTTACTGAGCAGTGGGATCCCACTGCCACCGCCACTGCTGAGCAGAGGCTGGAAACTGGTGGAGGTGGAACCTTTGATGGTGGGGCTGACATAGGCGGTGGCCTTCAGTGGTTGCCGTGACAAGGAGAAGTTCCCTACGCTTTGTACTCTGTTTTGAAGCTGGACTGGGGAGGGGACTGGAGAGTAAGAAGTCAGAAACACTAAAATCAGAGTGCAAATCTTTGCGTTTTAGAAAAATGTTGTAACACTGGAAGTACTTACTGGAGGACTGCAGGCGAGCTAGACTGCTGGACGAATCAAAGCTCTGGCTGTTACGAAGCAAAGAGGGGGAAGCGCTGGGATTGGTGGGAATGGGCACACTGGGCATGCTGGGAGCTCTGACGAGGTTCGGCATGCTTCTTCGCAATTTATCTGACAAAGAGCCACAAAAATGTACATTTTGTAAAGTGTACAAGGAACATTGGAACCTTGCTTAAGCAAGACGGTCCATTAAGCTGCTGGTCGTGAGCTCCTCTCTGTACAGTAGCACCCTCGGTCAGGTTCACAACGTTAATCCAATCAAACTCTCTCTGAATGGAAACACGCAGCAGTCAGAGAGCTTTAAGAGCTGTTGTACAAGCGGCTTAAACTGGTTCTTATTGAGAAGCACAAGGTCAGCGTGGTCCAGTCCTGGACCTGCAAGTCCTTTATTTATAAACGGCTGGATAGCTCAGTTGGCAGAGCATCCATCTTCCATGTGAGAGACCAGAGTTAGACTTAGGCAAACTAAATTAAAGTAATGTAAACAGCCAGGAAGTAGGTGCAGTGACTAAAAGACACGAAAACTAATGTAAATTACAATTTGTAAGGCAAAAACATTATTGCACTTAGAGTTTGTATAATTCTAACAAGCTTAAAAAAAAAAAATCTATATTTAGTACAAGTAGTTATTTTTTAAAACAGCCTGAGCTTTCAAACACATTCAAGACCACTTTAAAAAGATTAAAACGAAGTCTGGTTGCTTGGAAGCAAAGTATAGTAAGAGGCAGGCTGGTTGGAATGTAAACAGGATAAATTTAGTGTAAATCAGCGTTGACTTACTCTCATGTTCGACTGGACGTCACCATGAAGTTCCCCCAAAACAATTAAGCCAATGACAACACAAACAATAAATACACAAAAATGTTGTACGTACAACACAGAGACAGAGAGATAGCTCAGATTAGTGCCATTTACAACAGTGAGGGGAGCATGTTTCAACAGACTGCTCTGCAACACTGACTCAGCTGTTTTCATGTCTCTCTGGGAAGAGATGGTGCAAAAAAAAAAAACAAAACAAAAAAAACACATTGTGTTTGCTTACAAAGATTTATGCCTTCTCAGCTGCTTAATGCTCAGAGTTTGCCAGCCGGTCAGCAGCTTTGTTTGCAGTTGGAGATTTCTCACCTGATCCTGGTCTGAAGCCCTGCTGCTCGGCTCCGCAGAGGCTGCCCAGTCCCAGTCCCAGTCCTAGTCCATGTCCCTGTCCCGGTCCCTGAGGCTGAGCTTGAAAGGTGAACCCAGCGGAAGGGTACGGGGGAGTGGAGGGGGTGGAAGGAGGGGTGCACAGGGAGCTGGTGCTTCTTCGCCAGTCTCGCATGCTGGAGAAAGTGTGGGAGTGCGGCAGGCGGGTGAGGCGCGGCTGCGGTGGCGGCAGGAGGCCGTAGTCTTCGTCGTCCTCCTCGTCTTCCTCCTCCAGGTCGGGGCCGCCGCTGAGCTGGCTGAGTTGGAAGGTGAAGCTCTGGCTGCGGCGGTTGGCCAGGATGGATGAGGTGCTGGCGTAGTCCTGCCTTAGACCTGGGGAAGCGAGACATGAGGGAAGAGCGGGCAAAAAAAAAAAAAAAAAAAAACCACCCCCCCCCCCACCCAAAGGGAAAAGGTGAAACACCCCTCCCCTCCTGGGGTTCAGGAAACTCAATTCAAAGATTGAA
>JBAFTB010000027.1:6657909-6688452 GCA_037177355.1 Melanotaenia trifasciata
TCTGGTTTTGGGTCCTTCCTTGGACCTGGGGAGGGGAGAAAGGGGGGAAGGGGGGGAAAAAAAAAAAAAAAAAAAAACACACCCACACACACACACACAGGGAGAAGATGAAACACACATCACCTCCTGGGGTTAATGAAGCTGAAGTAGCGATGGGCTTTGAGATCTGGAGCAATATGTTAAATTATTAGAGAGGAGGAACAACGGAGACAGACGGCAGAGGAAGTGAGCTGGCTCAAAAAGACAAATAACCGACTCATGTCTGTTCACACATCAGCCAACACTAAAACAAAGCTCAACACCATCATGAAGTGGGTCAGAAACTTACTCTCCTCCTGCAGCCGGGCCATCACCTGGACGTCCGTCAGGTCCTGCAGTTTGTAGTCGAGGTTAATGGAGTTGTCGTCCATCTCCGACATGCCGAGGTCGCTGTCCATGGACGACTGTGGGCTGAGGGCTGCGCATCTGAGGCTGTGGCCTTCAAACCAGAGAGAGTTGGATTAATACTGAACATGGAGGCGTTTCGGTATAAACACAGGGGCTGCTTGGCTCTTATTAAGCACCATTCAGGCAAAAATACTTAGTGAGAGTTTAAACCAACTTCCCCACAGTAAATGATGCGCCTGCTACCTCTTCTCTGTGATGGTTGTGGAAATAATTCTTCATCACTGCTATTATTTTACTCTCTTATCCTTTGGTTTAGTTTTGACAGAAGTTTAACAACTACTGCCTAAATATTAATTCAGCAGCGATGTGAAGAGGTGAGCAAGGGGAGCTCCAGCTACACATAAATGAGTTGCTCAACATCATGGAGCAGGGTTTCCTCCAGGACTTTTCAAAACTGTAAGGGAGGGCTTTATGACCTTCTTGGACCCGCGCTGTCATCATGCTGTTCATGTTTGGAGCTGATCGCTCATGTGATCAGAGCTGATGCGTCTCAGGTGTTTACAATAGCTTCTGTATGAAACGCAACTTTAAACATGATCAAAAATCTAATTATGACACCTGACCGGCGATACTGAGTCAGCAGTGTTTATGGTAACGTGATTAAAGAAAGCAGTCGGACAAATCTTGAAGCATTCTGGGATGCAGTGCCTGCTCAGCAAAGCTGATTACATGGAGCTTCATGGGAACAGATGGACAATGATCCAAATATAATACTGTAAAAGCAAGCCAGGAGTTTTAGAAGGTTAAGAAGTGCAACGCTCTGCATAAACATCAGAACCTGACAGAACACTAAAGAACTTTTTCTGTAGTGATGTCCCCAGGTTTCAGATTTCAGACAAATTTATTTAAAATTATTATTTTATTTAGAGTCATATTCATTTGTCCAATTAGATTTTAACTCCTAACAGAGAGGTTTCTACGTGAGTCTGCACTTTAAGTCCATATTCATTCTTATGAAACAAAAGTTTTATGTTTGGAGGATGAGACCAGCTCGAGCTGCTTGTACACTGTGTTGCACTGTGGTGGAAAATCTCCTCCGGGGGGAGTCATGTTGCTCAGGACGTGAGCTGCTGCCCCTCAGGGCTCGACTGTTTTCCTTCTGCGTGGCCTCTCTTATTCCCTGCAGCTTTGCTTCCTGCTGTCAGGAACGGGACTTTTTCCATCAGTAATAATGCACTCAAATCTGTCAGCCACTTTGCCCTCAGCAGCTAAACACTGTTTTATGCAGCAGGGCTGCATTTTGAAAGAAAGTGGTATATTTGCACGCCCACATCTTCCATGGGAGGATGTGTGAAAAGCAGTGTATGACCTGAGCCAAGTATCTGGGGTCAAATTAAAGTTTTTTTAATCAGTATGTGTTGGTGTTAGTCTTACTTCGACTGGCTGGGTGAGGGAGGAATGTAGGACTTCTCTCAGCTACTGGGGACAGCTCCTTCCCTACAGGACTCAGGGTGTGATGGAGGACTTGGTGGAGCGGGGAGGATAGGGTTGGAGCTGCAGCAGGGATGGGGAAGAAAAAAAAAAAAACCAGGAGACTTTTAAGCTAAAATTCAAAGACGAGACAAGTTAAATAAACAAAAAGTATGGTGTTAGGCTACCATGTCTCTCAGACGGCTGGGGAGTGGAGCAGGGTTTGGTTGACGGGGAGGAGGTGATGGGTGACACTCCTGCGACTCGACTCAGAGGAGGACCAGGGGAGGAGGAGGGGGAGGGGCTGGATAAGGCGCTCCGCCACCTGGAGACTGAAGACGAGGAGAAGGAAGAGGAGAGGAGCAAACAAAGTGAATATTTCATTCTCACATATAGTGACGATCTTGTGTTTAATACAGGAAGAAGAAAAAAAAAAAAAAAGCATTGTTTTCCACTGAATCACCTCATCATTGTCTAGTCTCCTCACGCAGACACACAAACTAACACTTTAAAGTAGAGGGCAGTATTGTGCAGCAGTTACCTCACCACTGCCTGCCACTCTCCGCTCTATTCAACAGCTCAGAGCTGAGGACAAAGCTGCCTTCACCACAACAGAGCAGCTTGTATGCTGCAGCTGTACCTGGTGCCGACTGCCTCAGACAAACACAAACACACACTCCTTGGTTTCTATACATAGAAATACAAAATAAAAAAAAAAGTGCGTTGTACTTCTTTACTCAGAAATGTGTTTCTGAACTAGTTTCTCTGCATTACCAGTCAAAGCAAACCTAATATCTATAGAAGAGGGGGCGCATTCCTTTCATGTAAAGTGTTTCTATGGCAACAGCTCTCTTCCATTTCACTGTACTCAACCAGAAGCGGTTGAGAGAGAGATAGAGATTGCAGGCCCGGCTGGTGGGAGGATTTCTCTGTAGCTTTAAGACTCAAGCAGACTCCGGCAGAGAGGCGTTGGTGTGTCGGCGGACACGAGACGCACAGCTGCTGCAACTTCAGAGGACGGAGCAGTCTCAGAGGTCGACTGCTGTGACCCAAATCCTGACAGAAACTGCAGCAGAAAACCTGGTTGGAAAAGGATGAGGACTGCAGTGCAAACACTCGAGTAACCACATAACATCATCACTTTGTTCTAAATGACTTCTAAAAGGGTTGAAACCAACTTAAAAAACCCAGACAGACACAAGCCTGGCCCTATGTTTGGCTTTCCCACTGACAATCCAGCACAATGTGGAGGCAGAGCCACCTCAGAAAACGCTCCACGAAGGAGATTCAAGCACCATGTCCTCATTAACATCTCCAGCGTATTAAGCTGCCTGTTAAGCTGAGGCCAAGGGAGCTGTTGCATGCATTTACACAGTCCTTGGTGTGTGTGCACATATGTGCACACTTTCCATAGAGACCATTGACTGGATGAGAGTTTCAGCGAAGACACCTGGGCTGATGCTTCAGGTTGACTGTCAAACTTAAGCCATATGATCTATTTTTAAAATAAGAGTCAATTGTGACTCAGGAGGTAACCATAGCAACAATAAAGCCAAGCTAAGAGACAGCCTCAACACAGCTATTGATTTTCAGTCAGCGGATGTAACCATGATGACACACGTGTGCTGTTTTTCTTCCTCTTCGGTAGTAAGAAATGCTGCTGAAGATAAATTTTAATTGTACTTTTCTTACCATCATAATATTTAGTTTTCATATTTTATTATTATTATTATTATTATTGTACATGAGCAAAAAACACGACAAATAAGGCAACCACATTTTTAATTAAGGCTCCATTTGGCATCTTTTTAAAATCAATTACAGCTGAATGAATAATGTTAGAGTGCTTTACTGATTTAAACTTGTAGACTCTTTAAAGCTGCATATTATATAACTGTGAATCTTTGTTCTCCTTTAAATAGTTGCAACAGCAGGCTGAAACTAAAAAAAGGTATTTACCACAACCTTTGTGCTGTTGCTTGACATACAAAGCCAATTCAATGGCATCCTGTAGCCATTGTGGTAGTTCAGTGTGTGTTTTGTATGTGACAGTTTACAATCCCCCAAATGCTTTTCAGAGGCTATCAACTGACGTCAACAGCATGGATTTAGATCAGTGGTGGGGGAACCTTGGCCCTCGTCCTGCAGGTTTTCCATGTGCCCTTGCTCCAACACACCTGATTCAAATTAATGTCAAGGTCAAGTCTAGTTTCTTTTAGCTAAGACAACTTTCGAAAGTTAAACCATTTTTTTCTCTGCATCACCTCGAGCTTTTAATCCATGTTTTTATTTCTAAATCGCTTCGACTGTTGCAACGCACTTTACCTTTGGCTCAGTCAGACCTCTCTTGATCGGCTGCAGCTGGTCCAAAATACTGCAGCTCGACTTTTAACTGGCACAAAAAAAAAAAAAAAAAAACGAGAACACATTACTCTGGTCTTGGCTACCCGTTCATTTTAGAGTCGATTTTAAAAATCTTTTGTTTGTTTTTTTTAAATGGTAAATGGACTTGTACTTATATAGCGCTTTTCTAGTCAGTTTGACCACTCAAAGTGCTTTACACTACTTATCACATTTACCCATTCACACACACATTCACACCCCGATAGGCACATCGGGAGGCAACGTGGAGTGAAGTGTTTTGCCCAAGGACACTTCGGCATGTAGTCAGTGGAAGCCTGGAATCGATCTGCCTACCTTCCGGTCGAAAGACGACTGCTCTTCCTTCTTCCTCCTGAGCTACAGCCGCCCCTAAGTGTCACCATAGCTCGCCCCACACTATAGGTCGGACCTCCTTCAGCCATTCACACCATCACGTTCCCTACAGTCAGCAGACCGGTCTGCTCAACCAAGAGGAAACTTGAGGTGACCGGGCTTTTTCTGTAGCTGGACCCAGACTGTGGAACCAGTTACCTCCACATATTAAAGATGCCTCTTCACTTGTTTTTAAATCACTGCTTAAAACATTGTTTTCTTTGGCTTTTAACACTAGTTGAGATGTTGGTTTTTGTGATTTTCTTTTTATACTTTAACAGTTTTATTGGCTGACCATACATTTTAATACATTTTTTTTTTTTTACCGTTTTATTGTTTTTATTTTGGTGTAAAGCACTTTGGTCAACTGTGTTGTTTCCAAATTGCTGTATAAATAAAGTGGAGTTGGAGTAATGAGTCACTGTGCAGAACTTGATTGGCTGTTGGATCCATTTGATTTGAATCATGTGTGTTAGAGCAGGGACACGAAAAGCGTGCAGGTCTGCAGCCCTCGAGGACCAGGGCTCCCCATCACTGATTTAGATCATCACAGCATCGACGTGGGCATATTTTTTAATTTAAAGCCAAATGATGAAGCCAGCAATGCAAAGGTTTTCCAATTCTTATTATACCGATATATTGTTGGCATAACTACGGAGAGAAAAAGATAAACTGTTAATAATTTGCATGACAAATTTCACCAAAAATGTAATTAATCTGACGGTCTCTATGTCTTAGCCTACAGCTGCTAATTACATTCAGAAGTCAGACAATATGTCAAGTTCTTCCCACTTGTGTCTAATACAAGTTTCACAACACACACCTGTTGTATAAGGTCTCAGTCTGAAACACCACAAAACAAGCAACACAATGAAAATCAAGAGGCTCCACAAGCTGATAAGGACCATTTAGGTATAGGTTATTAAACTAAAAATCCCTCAGGACTGTTATATCTATTAGTGGACTATGGCAATGCAGTAAACCTACTGAGAAATGGCAGATCATAAAAAAAGGGTGTGTTCTGGCCGTCTACTCATTCAATATATAATAATAATAATAATAATAATAATAATAATAATGTCCGATGTGTTTTAAACACCATCTGAATGCAGTCGTGCTGGTACACTGGCAGCACAGAGCCTACATGCTTAATCTGAGGTGAAGGACAAGTTTCTATTGTTTTTGGCTGAGAACATGCTCAAAAATCAACATCTTGCTTCATTACAATGAAAAAATAACTTGGGAACTAATCTGTGTGAAAATCTGAGCAAGTGTTTTGGGATTTACGGCCTCCACCTGAACAAGTGTAGCATGCAACTGAAACTACGTTGAGTGTCAAACTAATTAAAAATGTATATTTCTCTTAGTAAAACAAATGATGCTATACAACTTTAATCATCTGTTTAGATCCACATTGTTGTAACTTAGATGTGAATACTTCAAGACCCATTTTACAAATAAACATGTTAACTGTTAACATGAGCAGCTAAAAGTCAATCAGTCAAATTTTATTTAGAAAAAAGTGCCACATTATAGTTCAAAGTTTTAAAATTTTTTTATTTTATTAATAGACCAAATGACTCACACAATGCCCCTGTGCATCTGTACTCGATCAAACATCAAATAAAGTCTTGGGGTAGGCTGTGGTGTTGTAAGTTGGTTCTAATTGTAGCCTCACTTCCCTGTTCTTAGCTGACAGGAGGCACCGGTGTGGTCTTCTGCTGCTGTAGCCCATCTGCTTCAAAGTTGGACGTGTTGTGTGTTCAGAGATGCTGTTCTGCAGACCTTGGTTGGAACCAGCTGTTTTGTGAGTTACTGTTACCTTTCTATCCTCTCCAACCAGTCTGCCCATTCTCCTCTGATCTCAGCAAGACATTCTGGTCCAGACAACTGCTGCTCACTGGATATTTTCTCTTCTTCAGACCATTCTCTGTAAACCCTAGAGATGGCTGTGTGTGAAAATCCCAGTAAATACTCAGACCAACAACCATGTCGCGTTCAAAGTCACTTAAATCCCCTTTCTTTGTCATTCTGATGCTCAGTTTGAACTTCAGCAAGTTATCTTGACCGTGTCTACATGCCTAAATTAACTGAGTTGCTGCCATGTGATTGGTTGATTATCTATTTCATTAGAAAATTGAACCCTGCATTGGAGTATCTCAGGCCAGGATCTTTATTCACTTCACCGATAAGGCACCCGGCAGCCCTCCTCATACTCGTGTTGATCCGTCGTTGAAGACGCTTTCCAGCTTCCCATATCGCCACCCTTGCCACTTGATTTAGGAATAAATTATTTTTATTTGTGGAAACTCTGAATCTGAGATGGGATTTCTATAGGGGGCATTGCCTCCAGCGTAGACAATTAAAATGTCTGGAGGACCTCTGAAGACTTGGTGTTGATGCCAAACTGCTGAGGGGCTTCCTCTTCTAACTAAATTAATGGGCCAGTTTGTAGTTAGTGTACTTTCCTTCCCAGTTGTCTCCGTTAGCCTGCTGTGATGTTGAGGCCTGATCTTCCTTGTCAGATGGAGTTGGGTCACAGTGAACCCGATGACCTCACTATAGCAGAGGCTTCATCATCCATACTGACCCCTTTCCTTGCTGAAATGAAGTCTGGGATGCTACTGCTGTTTGTGGAAACTTAAAACAAACTTTTGCTCAGAGTTGTTTTTTTTTTTTTTTTTTAATTAAAACATGACCCTATTTTACTACCAGGAAGATGCTGGTGGGGCTTGAGTTTTCCATCTTCTGTTCACTTATCCTCTTCTTTTCAATGCAGGCTTCCTGTTGTTCACACAACCTTCTACCACAGACACCGGCTAGGGTGGTTCAGGAGTGGAGGTCTCTGTTTTTACCCCCACTCTGGAGGATTTCCTCATCTTAAGCAGTTGAATCTTGAAATGATGCCCGGTTTTCAGAGCCTGGCTCAAGGATGAACTCCATCTCATCCTGATCTGAACCTGAACTCTGAGGATGGGAGACGTTTATCAGGTTGAAGCAGGACTGTACATCAGAGCTGGAGCCCACTATGACCATCAAATGCTCTTTGCTGGGGGTAATTCTTACCTCAGGATTGCAACTGTGGCATAAACTTAAAGAGGTCTACAAAGTTCTCCATGTGAGCCTGTACCACCTCAGCATCTGCTGCTGGCAGAGCAGTGACTAGCTGGCTTGGAGTCTGAGACCTTGATGTTTAGTGAATGCCATACACAGTTCACCTTTATGATATTCTCAAGTGTAAAAATCTGCATTCGAGCTCGCAGTTGAGGATGCTCAGAACTGTCACCATGTGATGTAAAAGTGGCCAGACCTCTTTAAGGAGAAGGTAGGAGGTCTTCTGAGAAATTCCTTCCAGCAGCTAAATTTCCTCACAAAGATCCATTTTGACACTCAGTGATGCATTGTTGAACTTTCTCCAATATAACACCATTTATATCTAACAGAATAAATGCACCTAAAGCATAAATTTAATTTTACTACCATCAGATTTTCAGGGGCTTTTCAGGGGGATGTCAGTTACAGTTGGCAGTGTTTGATTAGTTAAACCAGATAACAGAGATAGCGTGACCATGTTGCACCTAAAAACACCAGAGATGGAACAACACAGCAGGTTCAAACAGACTCAGCCATGCACACATATATTAGAAAATGGAAAAATGACCAGAAACAAGCAGCTTATCGCACCGTTTTTCCTCAAGATATTGACATTTGCACTCAGTCGGCCAGAAATCTAGCAGGAAGAACATGAAGTCTAGAAAGGACTGAACAAACTGAACAGTCTGTTGCTGGCTGTAAACTTATCACCCTGGAGGAGGTGGTGGAGGTGAGGGTGCTGGCAAAGCTGCTGGCAATCATGGACAATCCCTCTCACCCCTACCACAAAACACTGGACAAGCTAAAAAGCAACTTCAGCAACAGTTTCATTCAACCCCACTGCTCTAAGGAAAGATACAGGAAATTCTTCCTACCTTCCTTCTGCAATCAGACTTTACACTTCATCTACCTCTATCAGAGTCACCATTACACACCTGGTCTAACTGTCATGTTTCCAGCTTAATTTCCCCTTGGGGATGAATACAGTAATCTTATCTATCTATGTAACTGTTTAAGCGCCTCTTCCGGACTGTGCATGTGTGTTTGTTGCACATTAAAAAAAAAGTGTGGCGGTTAACAGCACAGTCTCTGCTGCTGGTTTAACACAAACAGTATCACATGAATGACCTGTTCTTAGTTCCACTAAAGCAAAATGTGACAAATCTGGAGTCATTAACCCCTCCTAACTGAAATGTGGAGCTTCGTGTTCATCTTCCAGCTGGACTGTTCCATCATTAGTTGTGATGTTGCTGTTATTTCTCACAATCACCTCTTTTCTGTAGGTTTGGTCTTTTGAGCTTCATAATCTAACATTAACATCCACTCAAGCAATGCCGCTCACTTTAAAAGCTGACGTTTATCACTGATGAGTCAGCTGCACAAAAGCTGAACCACAACACTCTGCTCCTAAAAAGCCACTCAGCATCAGAGTCCGATCCATCTTAGATTTAAAGTTTAGCCTGATGGTAGTCAGATCTTTCTGTTACCAGTAAAAATGCTTTTTACACACACACACACACAAAATGGGAAAGCCTCGCACCTTGTTCCAATCTGAGGGACAACGACCTCCTGGCAGCTTCCACCTCCGATGTGGGGCTGTCCAGAGCCTGCCGGCACCACTGAAGGGGTGTAAACAACTCGTTGGTGGTCCCGCTGGTCTTCGATGTCACATATAACCTGGAAACAGAAAGTTGACATAATGAGTCTGCACAGATTTAACTGCTGGATGGCAAGATGTAACTTTTTTTGTTGTTTAAAATAAAAAACATTTAGGGAAATTTTGCTTCATTTCTTACTACAATAAACACTGCACTGTCCCCCAAATTAATTTACATTTATTAGTTTTTCTTCCTCCTTACTTTCCACCAGCTTAATTCGCTACTTCACATAGCAGATGGAGACATTTCTACACATACTGTTGAAAAGGCAACCACAAAAAGAAGAAACTGTTGCATTAACACCATCTTCCTCTTTTAAAAGCCTCTTTGTTACATAAGCTTTTCATCTTCTTAAGTCATTGTTGCACAAACTTTCAGTCTTAACTTCCTTCTGGTGGTTCCTGACAGAAGGCAGATCGTAATCTAGACTCCTTTCAACTTCTGGTTTGAGGTGAAATGAAGCTTTAAGTATGAGGAGTTCAGATGAAGTGAATCTGATTATTCTGACAGCTCTGACTCCACGATTCTGCTCTGCAGGCAACATAGAAGGAGCTGAATTATAGATTAAAACCTAAGCTGGCATCAGGTGGGAGGCTGACCTGAAGAGGACAGAGAACACACACACACACACACACACAGCTCAGTTTCTATTCCTGGACATGTGAAGGGTACCTGCATTATGAATCTGGCAAATAAAAGATGAATCCAAATGTGCTGCAGTGCAGATTCAACCCTGTTCAAAGAAGCTTTTAAAGGTGCTGTGTTCCTCATATGCATCCTAATATTAGAAACACCTCTCAGTGAACAGCAGTGTAATCAAACCCTCATAAATCCAGATACAGCTGGCTGAATTAAGCCTGATCAAAATATGCAAAAAACATAAGCTCATAAAATGTCAACAACTTTAGTAGTGTAAAAAAAAGCCAGAGAGATGCATCTGTTAATCCATCTATCGGCCAAATCCACATCAGAAATTGGGTCTATGGGAGGTTGGCTGTGAAGAAGCCTTTCACAAGACTGGGGAATGCAAAATCAGCAACAACAGGTCTTATGCTGACATGAATCCTCCCCAAAGCCTGAACCTCGTTATCATTGTGGCGTGGGATCATCTTGACAAAGAACAAAACAAAGGGTGTCCAACATCCAAAGAAGAGCTTTGGAAAGTCTTCCAGGAAGTCTAGAGAATTATTCCTGAAGACTACTTAAAAGAAGTTTGTCTAAAACGTTTCAGGCTTTGACAAATAAAGCTTCTCAAACCAAATATTGACTTTCAAGCTTGTTAGAATTGTACAAACTCTGTTTTTGTCCCACAACTCGCTGTGATGAGCTTAGCACAAACCAGCATCAAAGGTCTGTTTGCATTTGTGGCTCAGCTGTTCCTGGGAGGCAGTCATGTAAAGGTATCCAGCATGTGGCATTACACCGGAAATTCACCTCCACGCACAGAGAAAGAAAGAAGGCAGCTTGGTGCAGCCTAACAATAAGTGGCCTTTATTGTCAGCGGTCTAATTAACTCCCAATGTGTGCGGCTTTGTCTAAATGCTGCTGAGGTCTGGAATGACTGACAGCAAAGCTTACTTTTAATAATTAGGAACAAAAGGGGGAAAAAATGCAATTAAACATTCCACACAATACACACATGGTCAAATATGGGAAATATAGGAGAAAACACTGGGCAGTTACCATGTCTCTTCTGACTCCTCTGAGCAGCTCAATGAATCCAAATCTAAAAGCTCCAGGTCATCTAGAACCGATGGTTCGGATGCGTCCTCCTCCTCCTCTAGGGAGCCTGGGACTCCATCACCGGCGTTGTGCGGGTGGTAATAGTCGAAAGGCTCCGGAGGAGAGAATGACCCCAAGGACGACTGACACAGCAAGGTGGGCAGCGGGCTGGGGAGGCAGTATCCAGCGGCACTGCCAAGCACGCACGCCGGGTTGGGAGGCAACACATGCGGCCCGCCTGAGCAGCCGCTGGCCCGAGTCCTCAGCTGCTCGTTCTGCCGCTCCAGTTTCCGGACCAGCTCTTGCAGCTTCTTCACCTCCAACTCTGCGTTCAGGGTGTTGCTGTTGCAGTCCACCTCCGTCATTATCGCGGGGTTCAGTACGGCTGCCTCCATTGGACCAGAACAAAGGAAATAGTACTTCCTAAGCCGCCTCCAGTTTGGAAAAGATATGGAGAGGAGATACGTCCAGGCTGCTGCGACTGCGGCACTTTTTTCCCCCTCCGGCTCGCCCGTCGTCTTACAACTGATTTGTGTTTGGCAGCGGTAGTAGGCTAATCTGTCTAGGAAGCCTTGTCTGGACGGTCACCCAATGGGAGACTTTAAGACTCCACCCCTCTACTACACACACCCACACGTGTCAGCCTCCACCTCTCCGAACGGAGCAGATGATCACAGGTGGAAGCTGCACCTGTCAGTTTAAATGGTGAGTTCACGTCCAAAAAAAAAAGACCTCTGGTGGATATTGAGAACATGCCAACATAATTTGATTTGTTAAAATTTTTAATTGTACACATATGTTGATTTACTTTATAAAAAGGAACTGGTTTGGATATGATTTACTGCTAATAAGTCATTTAATAGATGACCTAATTGTCGAAGGAGGTTGTGTTATAATTAGCGGGCGCACCTGTTCCACATTTATGCGTATTTGGTGACATCTGGTGGCTGAAGCTTGCTACAGCGCAAAGCGAGGAACCAGCGTGCATTGACTTGTAAATATCTGCATCTCCATAAATTCCTTAACTTTTGACTTGACACCTTAATAATATAAAAGAAAAACAAACCTTAAAAAAAAGAAAAGAAAAATGAAAAAGTCACACAATCTGGTTACAGTTGGTTCATCAACGTCGGACAAATTAATCGGCTATATATATATATATATATATTTCATTTCAGAAAAGTAAATTATTACAAATATCTTAGATTTGTGATTAAAACGGAAATTACATGAGTTATATAACCGTTGTCGTTTCTTCCAAAGGCTTGATGTTACTTTGCTTAGCTGCTTAAGCTAGCGCTGCAGCCGTGGTGTTAGTGTTGTATTGTGGGTAATGTAGGCGCTTACTGATTTTAATACAGAAAACGCCACCGATAAAAAAAAGAAAAAGAAAAAAAGCTTGTATTTAAAATTCTGTTTTTTGAAAAACAAACCATCATTTCGATTAAACAGTTCTTTGTCAACACTGTTAAACTGATTAAAATACAAAAATGAATTTACACACTGAAAAAGCAGAAATGTCTACAAAGAATGCAATAACATTTAGTATATTTTTAAAGATGACTCAAAGAACCATTACAATGAGTTTTTTTTATATATGAAAATCTTTAATTTATTCATTTACACGGACAAACAATGCATTTATTTCTTAGACCACAGCTCCACCTGCTGGCCGATGGAGCTCACTGCAGTTTCTGTGACCAATACACAGCGAGAAGCTGCTCATCTGGTTCCAATTGACCATGTTAAAGTTCATTCTCAGGTGACGTCATTGTCCTCCTCAGCGTTTCTTCCAAGTGAACTTACGTCTTGCCCCCTCCTGGCCTGGTTTCTTCCTCTCTGTCAGTCTTGGGTCAGGTGTTAACAGGCCAGCTGAAGAGAAAACAGGTTTCAGTTAGTTTTTAACTTCTTATATAAATTCCTTGTAGTTTTCTTGAGACCATGTTTCTCATGGGTGTCCAAAGTTGGTCCTCGAGGGCCGCTGTCCTGCAGGTTTTGGAAGTTTCCTGCGGCACACCTGAATCAGATGGATGGGTCGACATGTTTGGGCAGAGCTTAACATGCTGTTAACTTGAATCTGGTGTTGGAGCAGGAAAAAATCTAAAACCTAATCTAAAACCTCTAAACCTGCACCTTAACATCAATACCTTGTATAAGAATAAAACTGCAGAGAACAGACACTGTAACAGAACATCAGAGGTTGTTCTGGCTTGTGTAGAACTTGGTCATAAATTACAGTGTAGGACTAATGTGACACTTTTTTAGTCATTCTCTCTCTTCATGTAAGATCTTGAGTTTTGTCTCTTCTCCTTTTCCCACCTTAAAACTGAACAAGTCAACACCAACTTCCTGCACACGGTAACATCTAGACAAAATGTGGCTACTCACCCTGTCTCATCATCTCCCCCTCCCGCTGCGACAGGAAGCTGAGCAGAGTGTAGGAGATGGCGAGCCGCAGCGCCCCCGCCTGGCTGGACCTACCGCCGCCGCTCACGGTGCATTGGAGGTCGAAGCGGCTCAGCGTGCCCGTGAACTGAAGCGGGAACATCAGCTGCTCTCTGAGAGGAAGAAGAAAACGATGGAGAGATAACAAAACGGAGTGAAAAGATGAAGCGTGGTTGAATTGGTCGAGCAGGAGAGTGTGCTATTTAACAGATAGTGGTATCAACAGTGGGGGGCTTAGCTAATTTAATGTCTGGCTAGGTGACTTTTCAGATGAGCACAGAGGATCCTGACACTGTGAAAAGCTTTCTTTCTACAATCTGAGAGTAACTTCTGACTCAGCAGGACTCGGGAGTGTCTGTGTTCTGGATGGCGTCTCAGCCTGAATGGCCTGTGGATGCTGACAAAGTCAATTGTCACCTCTCTGCTCCAATTACAGCCCGTCCTCACACTGCGTGACAACACCAGCTCTGGACACTCACACACAATCACTCAACTGTGTAATTAACTTACTACAAGGAGATAAATAAAAAACGAGGCGATGCTGTGAAGAGTGAAAAAGCTGCTTTTTTAATTTTGGGGAGGGGGTGGGTGTACGTGGAGAGTACAGCACATCATGTCTTGCATTTTAAGGGAAATGGTATCAGTGGATGAAGCAGCAGAGAAGCCGCGAGGTGGAAAGGTTTACCACGGCCCTCTTACCTGTCTTGTAGGACGGGGAAGTAGTGGGTGTAATCTTGGTCGTTGATGGTGATGCGTCCGGAACCGCAGTCTCGAAGAACGACCGTCGAGGTAGACGTCTTCCTCCGACCTGCAAATGAACAGAAATGTGTTAGATTTTCTCGTTTTTTTTTGGAAACATTTGTCAAACATTTTGTGTTACAGCTCATCACTGAATTTAGATATAAATCACAATAAACTATCACATCACATGAAGTTGTTTTGAGAACTGAGAACTGCTTTGTGGTTCTTTTAAGTTTCTCTGAAGCCATTTTAAATCTCCGTAAAGCTGTTGTGAGTTATTGTGTTACTTTTTCTGTTGTTTTGGGTCTTTATGGTCTGGCTCTATTGCTGTCTTGAGATACTTTTACATTAACATTTTATAACTTTCTATGCCTCATTGTTATACACTGTTGAGTTTTTTTTTTTTTCTGCCTTGTGGTTTCTTTGCCAATAAAAAACAGATGCTCTGATCCATTTTTGATGGATTAAAATGATGATTAAAATTTGGCTAGTTGTGTATCTGCTTGTCTTGAACACAAAAACTTTTTAGAAATCATGGCGGGAACATTCTCTGAATCGAGCTTAAAGGTCTGCATCTGTACAAAAGTTGCAGAGCTGAAAGGTTTTAGAGCAAAATCCTGATAATGCTTTTATTTTTTTTTCTTCCAAATTTCAGCAAGACAATGCCAAATAGTGCATCTGTTATAAAAAGCATGACTTTTATAACAGATTTAGGGTTTTAATGACAGAACTCAGTAACTTTTAAGAGTCCAGGTCCATCTTTGGATAAAATTTGGGTTTATGAGATTTGCAAATCATTGCATTCTGTTTTTTTTACCAGGGTCATTGAAAAAAAACCTGCTGGGAAACTACGAGAGGGTGCTCCCTCTCTTCCTTGTGGATGTTGTATATACTGGTTTGACTGAAAACTCTCAAATGGAGCACAGTGTTAGGATTTTTGTTATGATGGCAAATTTACAAGGAAATATACCCAAATTATTCTGGGTGAATAAACTGATAGAAATTAATGGCAAACAAACACAAAAGAACCCCCCCAAAAAATTCTCTGTGTTTAAATGAACCACTGATATGTTCCTACCATCCGCAGTGCTGAAGGCCACGCCTTTGTCATCCTTCTGCAGCGGTGGTACAGTTTGATTCTGGGACTGAGCCTCCAGCTGCTGTCTGAAACGCAGGACGAACTGTTCCTCCATGCTGCAGTAAGGCATGGACAGCAGGCGCTGCATCAGCTGGATGAAATGATCATACTGAAGAGAAAAACACACCATGTCAAATCCTGCTTCTGCAGCCCCAAGTCCTGCAATTGCTGAATGATAAAAACACTGAAAGATAGGTTGTTCTTACATCATGAGTAGAGATGGTCTCCACTAATAATGTCTCCAGCTCCTCTTTTGTGAACCACCTGCTTGTTCCAAGAGACCTAATGGACACAGGAGAAATATTTTAATTTTCCTTGAGACCATGAAATCACGACTTGGAACCTTAAAAGACTTCTCTTTGGACTCCTCCTCTACTTACATTGGCTTGACATCCGTAGAAAAGAGTCCTTTGGCTCTCAGATGATCTTCGTGCTTCTCTACATTCAATATTTTACCATAGAGTTCCTAAAACACACCAGACATTAATTTCAGAGTCTGTTATGTAGCTGTGCATTCTTGGTCTATTTTCTTTTACCTTTATTTAGATTGTACAGCCCAACATTCAAATACAATACACAGTACTGTGAACACGTTTTAACATCAGACAAAAATAACCCGAGTAAATACAAAAAGCTTGAAGTAGGCTAAAAGATCTCAAAAAGCAATACATCACAAATTTAATGGATAAGAAACAAAATCATTGACTGGAAAGGGTTACAAAGCCATTTCTAAGGCTTTGGGACTCCACCAAACCACAGTAAAAGCCACTGGTCACAAATGGACAAAACATGGAGCAATAGCAAACCTTCCTAGGAGTGGCTGGCCAATCAAAATTACTCCAAGAGCGCATCGGCTCATCCAGAAGGTCAGAAAAAAACTCAGAACATTTAAAACACAGCAGGCCTCACTCACCTTTTAAAGATACTTTTTCATGATTAAACAATAAAAACAAGACTGAGCAAATAACAATGGGGAGAAGGCCCAAGACTTGTGGGAAAATATTCTTCTATGAAACATTCTTTTAGAAGGCTGTAAAACTAGCCGCATTTCAGGAAAAAAAGCTGTCAAACATGGTGGTGGTAGTGTGATGGTCTGGGCTGTTTTGATGCTTCAGGATATGGACTGCTGGCTGTATTTAAAGGATCTATGAATTTTGCTCTATACTATAAAGTCCTGAAGGAAAATGTCCAATCATTATTTTGTGACTTTAAGCTCAATGTTATGCAGCTGTACAATGATTCGAAGCACACAAGCAAGTCCACTTCTAAATAGCTTAAAAAAACTCAAAATGAAAATCTTTGGAGGTGGCCTAGTCAAAGTCTGGACTTAAATCTGATGAAGATGCTGTAGAATCACCTTTAAGAGACTGTTCATGCTTGAAAATCGTCCAACATGGTTGAATTAAAACAATTTTACAAAGAAGAATGGACCAAAATTCCTCCACAATGCGAAGGATCATTGCCAGTTATCACAAGGGCTTGATTAGAAATGGAGTCACCAAGAGTGGCACAACCACTTTGTTAGAGTAAGGGGAAAATGACTATCACAAAGAGACAGGTGTGTTTGGATGGTTTTATCCCTTTAAATTAAATCATTATTTAAAAAGTGCTTTTTGTATTTACTCAAATTATCTTAGTTTAAAACTTTATGCTGGTCTAATTATGGTGATGTATGTATGAGTCAATCTCCAATGAAGAGGATGAAAAAACCCTGAAATATTCTGGTGTATAGATAAGTGATTCTGCTAACATTAATGGTGAAAAGTAAGATTTTTAAGACATTTCTTTTTTGGTAAAATAACAGCTTGTGACATTTATGATGCTTTGTAAACTTAAAACAGATTCATTTCATTTTTAGCTCTGAAATGATGCAAAGACCTTCGCTGTACATGTATGTGTAACATGTATGTGGCCTTATATGAAATTAAAGAGATGACGTTGCAGTATCAACACTGCATGGAAGATGACTTGAGAGCATTGTGCTGATGGGCCCAGACAGACAGTGAATTGGGAGGGGGGGGATGCTGGTCACATCCCTAAGGCAGAAACCCCCCACCTCAGCCACCCTGCGCCTGGGTGAGAACTCATTTCCCCGTCAATTATTCACCAGATGTTTAATTCCTTCTTGATAGAGTGTGCCTAATCCGCTGCCACTCTGACCAGCTACAGAGGGGTGCAGAAGGAGGGAAGACAGGGGGGGTGAAAGCAAACATCAAGCAAAAACTGATTTCTTTTTTTTTTTTAGGCAAAAAAGAAAGTGTAATATAAAATCAAGAGGAGCGAGGTTAGGATATGTAGACCGAATTACACATTTGCGAGCGGCTGCTCCTACAATGACGAGGAGTAATTTGCAGGGATCGGCTGGATAAAAGGAGAGCAGTGGGTCCATTCTTCCTGTTCAATAATATCCATAAAAACACCTTTAGGTTCAGAGCTAAAAATACTGATGCATTAAAGCTGGAGAAATTTGACCAGAAGGCAGAAATGAAGTGGTGTGTATTTATGCGTTTGCAGGTTAGCATGTAGTTAATGTCAAAGAGGAAGGTGTTTTTCAGGTTGCTGTGGGTTGTGGCTATAAAAGAGCTCAGTGGAGCAGCGAGCAGGTTAATGTACCATGCTGGAGAGCAGCCGAGCAGGACGGTTGATTTACACGCCACCGCCCCCTGCTGGTGACGTTCCTTAGGCAGGTGTGTATGACGGGAGAAAATCTTGGAATACAATGAGGAAATATCAGACATGGAATAAGGTGGAAGGTAGGAAAAAGGAGCAGAAAAACACCAAAGGCAGAGGAAACGGACTGAGACTGCGATCATGCAGACAGGCAGCACAAGCTGTCAGACATGTCTGATGTTCCATTTAAACCAGCAGTGGGGGGTGCTGGCTGCTGCTGCAGGGCAAACCAGTGTGCATGAGTCTGTATGTGTAAAAGGTGGAAGCTGGGACAAAGATTTAGATATTGTACTCTGTGTGTATTATAAGCACACACACCTCTTGTCTGTAACAGGGTTAAAGGAAAACACTAAAAAGGTTAAACAGGAAAGAGAGGTGGTGTAAAGGAGGAGAGGAGGACCCCACCCAGACTCACCAACAAGCCAGACATTCTGCATTTTACTTGTACATTCACAGGCCACCTTATTAGGTACTGGGTGGTCATTGTTCATAAATGGATGGACGTAGCAACAATGTTTAAAACTTGCTGAGTTGGTACTAAGGGGACTGAGGGGTGCCAAGAAAATATCCCCATACACTATTACACCACCAGCAGCATTAAATATAATCTAGACAAACTACATGCAAGTTCAGGAGCAATTCAGGTAAATAAACTTTAAAGGCGATGAGAGAGCAGAACAAATTATTTCACTGTTTAATACTTAAAAAAATCAAGACACATCTCTACATTGCACTCCTAAAGAGACAAGAATGGAGCTAAATGGTGGCTTTCATTTCTATTATTATAACCAAACAGTAGCACAGAAATGCATTAAAACATACTGAAAGCATCTTTTAAAAACCCTTATTTTCAGCTTTTTACTGCAGTGGAGCTCAATCTATCAGTTATTCTGCATCCGGACACCAAGTGACATTTTCTGACAACATCAAGCCGACTGAACCACCTCTGACCTCCAAGCTGCCTGTCTGAGGAGCTAAAATCTCCTCTTGAGCTCCTCCTTCTGAATAAGACATGACTCGAGGGTGCAGGTGAGGAAGAGCAGGGGATTTGCCTGCTGTACTCACATGCATGAGGGAGTAGTAAGACTGCTTGCCGGTGTAAAACAGGAAGTGGAAAGGCCGTCTGTCTGCTCCCCACTGGACAGCTTGACAGAAAAAAAAAAAACAAAAAAACTCAGCAGCAGGTTTCGCAATGTGGAAACACCAATGTGAGGAGGTGCAGATAATACATACCTCTCTGCTTCGGAAAGATTTCATCAGGATGCTGATGATAAGAAAAGACAAATATGTGAATTTAAATAGTTAAGCTTTGATTTTTTTCCCCCATGTGCAAAACAATAAAATAACAAAAGAAGCATTTGTGGCCAACAAATTCTTCTACACAAATAAAAACAAATATTCTTTATTTTCTTTAGACTAAAGGCCCGTCTATGCTCCCTTACATCCGTAAATAGGGACGTCCATTTCAAACGTTGTCATACGTCGCCATCTACATACTTCCATGCATCAATAACCTTGCCATGGTTAAGTCAATTCCTCCACTAGTGCGCCAGTTCAGAGTTCACTCCCGCGAGCCGACGTTAGTTTCATACACCAGCTGACGGCGGTAATGCATCGCTACAAAGTTCTTTCCAACAGCCCGACACACCCTAAACACTCATAGTATTTCTTCATAAGCTTGTGCAATTTCTACAGTAGTTGTTCTCGTTTTCATTTTTCTTCTACTCTATTTTTCTTCTTGTTCCTCTTCTTCTCTGATTTGTTTCTTTTGCTGGTCAAATGTCAGCTATTCTGCTCAGCACTGTCCCCCTAATTTCCAGTGGTATTGCTCCGTTTTCTGCATGAAGCAATGGATATCTAAGCTCCGTGAAAATAGACCAAATTAAAATAGAACTTTATTGTCATTGCAACAAAAGTGCAACGAAATTACAATTATGTGCATAACCAACGCAGGGACAGACAAAACTGTCCATCTGCATATCCGTCTGTCTGCGTTGAGCAAAAATGGGCCGTTAGGGGCATGTTTTGTTCACTTCAGTCTAGGACTGCAACTCATGACTATTCTGATGGTCGATTAGTCACCGACTATTAAAACAACTAGTCGACCAATCGGATTTTGTATTTCGTGATTATTAAATGGATCTTATTTCACTTTCAGCTTTAAAATCTTGCATAAGGTTGTTATGCAAGTTCGACGTTCCTCCTCTTTAAATGTTCGAACATTGCAGACGTACTTTCGTGGTACGCAAAGTCCCCTTTACAAATCTGACATGTATTTGATTTATTTTGTAAGTTTAACGTGAAGTCATTTCAGACTTTTGAAGTCCTCTGCCGCCGTTCTATTCCCTGGTCGGCCGCCATATTTTTCCCTTTACGGACTTTATTGCGCATGTGCAACTCTCAGCAAAGATAAGAAAAAAAGACGATGTCTCACGCTGTAGTGTTTTTTTTTCTTTGCTCATGTGCTTTGTGCAACTCTCATCAGAGATAGAGAAGAAGATGATGTCTCACTCTGTAGGTTTTTTTTTTTTTCCCCCTGACAATAGTCGACGGGTAAATTAGTTGTCGACTATTTTCATTGTCGACTATTGTCGACAACGTCGACTAATCGTTGCAGCCCTACTTCAGTCTTGGTATTACTGCTGCTGCATTTAATACAGCTAACTGTAAGATCCTGATAGATAGACTGAAAAAGTGGGTGCAACTTGTTAGTATTCTGCTAAATTGGCTCAAAGTTTACTTGACAGATTGGGACTACTTGGTTTTATTTCTGAATCTGAGTGAAAAAAAGATCATATGCGGGTTTCCTTGAGACTCCATTCTTGGACCACTATTGTTCAATATATGATTCCCCTAGTCCAGATTATATATCTGTCACTATTAACAACATCTGCTACAACACTTATGCTGATGACACTCAACTCTAAATCAGTGTCATCACATGACTATGGTTCTCAATAGTCACTGAGTGAGTGTAGCCATCTAATCAACAAGTGGATTAGCCAGAATTTCTTTCAGCTCATTGCTGAAAAGACAGAAGTAAACGATTTTGGTCACAAAAATGAAAGATTATATATCTATTCAATTTGACTTCATGAAGCTAAAAACTACAGATTGAGCCAGAAATCTAGCTGTAATTATGGGCCGGTAAAAGACCGCTAAACTAGCCTATTACCACCTTAATAACATAGTAAGAATCAAGGTAGTTTTATTAAAGCAAGGCATAGAAAAACTTCAGATTACTGTAATGGTGTATTTGTGGGTCTCAAAGAAAACCAACACCAGCAGAAGAGATAATATCACACCAGTTCTTTAATCACTGCACAGGCTCTTTGTGTGTAAAAGGATAGACTTTGAAATCCTGTTAATGGCACTGAATGCTCTCAGGCTTAAGTGCATCTCAGATTTGCTTCTTGGTTATGAAGCATTCAGACCCATCAGGTTGTCAGGGACAGGTTTGCTCAGTATTCAGCAACAATGCACTTTAATTAATTACATCTGCTCATTTTATGCTTTTATTTAATTCCTTCTTAAATTTTAAAAGTGTATTTTTCCATTTTGTTTGTCTTTGTTAAACACTTTAAATTGTGCATGAATTGTGCTATACAAATAAGTTTCCCTGCCTTGTTCTTGTCTCCTGCACAGCCCATGAAATAGGAATAATTAAAGTTAATTGAAGGTTTAAAGTTAACAGATGATAATGAACTCGGGGTCTCACCTTCATGAGGGGCCGAGCCTTCTTCTCAAACAGGCTGGAGGGGAAGAGGTAAGCGATGCTCCTCTGTGGGTGAGAAAGAAAAACAGAAAAAGAAACAGTTTGAGAGATGATGGCAGACCATGACAACGGCGACATGTCCAAACGGCGATTAAACTGAAAAAAAGAAGAAGATGCAAGCTGTTTATGGGTTCAAGGAAAGGCAAACGAGAAGTGTGTGATTGTGTGATTAGTGTGTGTGTGTGTTACTGTGGAGTTAGAGGAGAAAACAAGCAGAAAAAGACAAGTTTTTGGCTTTGTTGACAGCGAGCAGAGGACACTGTGGACGTCCAACAGTTCACTCTGAGTTCAGGCTCTGATCTGTGTGTGTGTTATTAGCAGGGCTACAGATGGTGCTGTAAATGTGTGTGTGTGTGCGAGAAGAGAGGCAGATAAGAAATGTGTTGGCCCTGCCACACTCATCACCACAACCTGCTCATCTCCCTCTTCCTCCATCTTGCCATCTTGCCGCTCCTCTTCCTCTTTTTTTTTTCCCCTCCCCTCTCTGTCGGCTCAATTAGTGAGGCAGCAGGTGCTGCTCGTGGGGAGCAGGTTGCTGCCTTTAACGTTGTCAAAACGACGGAAAGCATAAAGAAAGAAAAAAAAAAGTGCTCTCGAAAGGTGTGAGAGGCAGGAAGAGGAAGACAAGTGAGGAGAAGTTAAAGGGTAAAAAGAAAAAGAGGGTTGGAGAGACAGGCAGAGAGGAGCAGGGAACAGATGAAGACACACCTGTGCGACTCCACAGAGTCGACATAATATGGGGAAGATCCCTGAGGGACGAAGATGGAGTGACAGAGGAAGAAAGAGGGGAAGCTGTCGCTTGTATAAGTGAGCAGAGAAAATCTCTGCCACGTGGGAAAATGTAGGGGTTATATAAAAAGCTGCAACAAGATGGCACATGTGGCAAAAAGATGGAAAATTTAGCCGAGAAAGAATGTTTAAATCCACAGAAACCACATGAAAAGGCTTCCCGTCTTGTAGAGCTGAAACAGTTAGCAGAAATCAGCCAAATGTTTGTAAGACTTTCAGCATTTCTTTGTTTCTCATTTTGGTCCAGCAAAAGATAATTTCTTTTTATCATTTCAAGAAACAGGCAGTTACTATAGTAGAGTTGGGCAGGGCTGTAGAAGGTCCTTAACCCATCAGTGGGTCTGGTATCTCTTTTGTGCACAGAAGAACAGAATGAGCTAGAGTCATAAAAAATGACCACCGACAGGCCACTGGTTCAAATGCCTCTGACCAAATGATCAGAAACAGACCTCATGAGTGTGGTTTGGGGACCGACACCCTATAGTAGGCTCCGTGTTCACTTCCTGGCACGGTGGAGATCGATTATCAGGACGAAATCTTTAGACCTACTGCCAGACCATATGCTAGTGCACAGGGTCATGGGTTCCTCCTGGATGACAATGCCGGGCCTCATACGGTGAAAGTAAAGATGCACGATATTATTGGCATGATAGTGGTATCGGCTATATTGGCTATTCCACAATCTAATTAATTGACCAGATAACAGGTGCTGGGAGAACATCATCTAAGTCTGTTTTAACAAGGATAGGATGCACATATCTTACTTGTTGTGTTTAAAAATAATTGTCATAATGCAAGTTGAAATATTTTTCTTATTTTGCACAAGGTGTATTTTTGCCCTCATTGAGAAGAACAATGTGTTTTTAAAATGTTTCTTTACGTTTATTTTCCAGTGGTGGGTTCAATCTGAAGTAGACCTCGAAGCACTCACTGTACAGGTAGAACTCCTGCAGAAGCCTAAACACTCCATTCCTGTCCTGCCATAAGGCCATTGTTATCCCACACCTTCTGAGCTGCTGCCCCTCTCCTCTTCAGTAAAATTAAAGTCGGCGCAATCCTCTGTAAGCTTCACAGGTTCACCCTCCGTCCAAGTCTGCAGCAGGAAAAAAGCTGCTACTTCCTTTTTGAATGTTTCTTTCAGTCACCTCGTAGTTCATATATTATTTTTGACCAGTTGTTCCAGCCCTACTTCATAAGCAGCAGATTTACTCTTTGACTTAAACACTTACAACAGCAATGAGCCCCACAAAGACTATTTTCTGATGTCGTTTACCAATTTATGAGATTAAAAAAAAGATAAGTCTGTTTCACTGTCTCCACTAGTGACAGAGATATTTATGGGTCTGTTCAAGGTGTTGGTCCCTGCTGGCTGTAAACATCTTTTTGATTTTTCCTGGGTCTTTATCACCGTCACACCTGAAAAGGCTGGACTCCAAACAAGAGCATTGAGATTTATGAGCAACAGCGCATCACACATCTCCAGTCCTCCCAGATTTTCCTCTTATGCTCCACACGTCCAGGTTTGGGCTGCTAGCTGTCGCTTTGGCTTTCACAGCCTGGCGCTGATAGCTCTCTTCATTATTCCAGAGGGGCACTTGGGACTTGGTGTGGGGATGAGGAGGAGATGGAGTTAAATGGCTGGAGCAGCACAGGCTGAAGTTTTGCCAAAATCTCAAATAAGCGTGTTGATGTGTGTTTGAGGGTGTTACTAATATCAATGATGCAGTGGATTAGGTGGCCACACCTGCCTGCTGCCACGAGGAATCACTGATGGTTATGATGGTGATCATCTGTTTAGAGACAATGTGAAACAAAGTCCTGCCTGAGACATTTTTGTAGTTGTTTTTTTTACAGCTGATTACTGGATATTTGTTTTATATTTGAATCAACCAGCGCTGTCATCTCTGTCTATAGTTTAAATGTAGATATTTGTTCCTGATCGATCGGCTGCAGACCAGTCGGCACAAACACACTAAAAGTGAAACTTTTGCCCAATAAGGTGAGAAAAAGCTTCTGTTTATATGTTTAACTCATGTGCGATCCACATATGAAACAGCCTTTTCACTAAAAAAAGTTGGAGAGATGAGATGCAACAGATCTTCTAGCCATTCCCAAAATATCGAATCATCTCCTTTGTTTTACTTTTTTAGTGATCAGTTTAAAGTGAGCCAACTAAATGCGGAAGCCTTAACACTAAAAATCTCTCAAAGAGCTGTTTTAGGGTCAGGTAAAGGCTGATACTAAGACAGACAGAATGATTTGTGCCGTTAAAGTCACAGAGCAGAGCTACAATGGAAAACATCATGACAGAACGATCCAAATCCAGACAAACTGCATGGGTTTAACTTTCCACTGACTGAGAGATGGATTACTGTACTATTGGCTATTCCATTGTCATGGGAACTGTACATTGTACAAAATAAAAACTACCTTTGAGTAGTTTTGGTGTTTCCATGAGTCAGGGCTTGAGCATCTAATCAACAGCTAAGCTCCTGTTTTTAATCAATTCAGAAAATAATTCAAATTAGTTCTGAAAAAAAGAATTATTGTGAACACTCTTGTGTCATTTCTTCTGAATTACATCAATACTCTTTGCACTTTTGTGAGCAATATATCTCTGCACGGTCGACAAATGGTCCAGAATTCAGCTGCTAGGTGCTTCACAAGGATATCCAGAAGGTTGCACATTATTCCAGTCTTTATTTCCTTTCACTGGCTATCCATCAGGTTCAGAATTAAGTTTAAGATCCTTGTCCTCCTGTTCAGAGCTTTGCATGTTGAAGCTGCAAAAGATCTCCTAAAGCCTTAAGGCAACAGTAGGAAAAGATGGAAATTTTTAAGTCTAAAAGAATCTCTTCAGATTCTGGTTTGATATCCAACTTCTGTAAGGGTCTTAATATTTAACAAGCCTTTGTTTTCAGCAGGATTGACACGTTTCAAACTGATGTAAATCCAGTTAGTCCTTCAGATTTTTGACATGTGGCATTTTTATTGTGTATCTTAATTATTTTGGCTGCATTTACACATAGAATTACTCTGAAATTTAGCTTACAAATGCAGCTCACAGCCACAGTCAGTCTGGAGCTGCTTTTCAGAGGTGAATAGGAAAAATGATCTACTGCAGGACGGAAATTAACCCATCCTGCAGTATTTCTGTGCATTGCTGCAATGTGTCGGCTAAACACTGTCTAATTACATCCCTGTCAATCTATCCAGGAATATCCACACATTATGGCAGCTATTTTTGAAGGATTTTGTTAAATTATGCACTTTACCCATAATGCTGAATTTCAAGTCCAGGCTTTTACTTTTCTCTTAAGAGTCCATGTCCTACAAAGATTACACCAAATGCACAACAAGTAATATTCAAAGATGTGACAAATACACCAAGGGTAACCACAAAATACTTACAGAAATTGCTAAACTTCTTCAAAACCCTTGTTCATGTATCCATAATTAAAAAAAAAAAACACTGAATATGAGTGATAAGGACTACAGGAGACCATTCAGGAAAGCACTGCCCTCCAAAACACTCTTCACTGTGAAATGTGTGGAGGTAGCATCATGGTTTGGGCTGCTTTGAGACACTATGATGACTGTTTAGTCAAGACTTAAGAGTCAAATGTTTAGATAACCCAAAAGATGTTTGTTTAAGGAGAAAATGCATGATCAGTATCACAACAACTACAACTAATAAGGAAAAAATGCTAATCCTAAATTGATGTGTTCTTCCTCAGCATTCAGAATCTGAAGAAAATGGGCTCACTTTTACATTAGCTCCCTTAAGTTTAGAAGCTATTTAATATATTTCAAATGGGTTTGTATTCATAAGCCACTTCAAGATCAAATCATCATATCAGAGCTCCAAAACTGTTTTAAAGAGCAGGCCTGGTAATATGTAATGTGTTTACTCACATCTATGTCCTCCTGGGTGAAGTTCTCAGGGTCTTCTCCCATCATGTTGGCCAGATGGCGTTTCCCAATATCGAACTCCTCTATCTGCTTCTGGATGAACTCCATGGTGAACTTCTCCGGCCCTGTGGCCACCAGATTCCTCTTCCAGAGGACAGAACTCGTGCATATCTGCCTCCTAAGCACCTAGTAATGGGGAATAGCGGTGTTATTGTCACGCATGTTCCATTAGCTGTGTAACCTTCCAAATATCGAGATGAAAAATTGAGCTGCAAAAAACATATAAACTATGTTAATTTAAAAATCTCTAAATCAATTTCAGTTCTTTATAAAAATCCAAGAAGTTTTATATCAGTCATCATTGTGCAGTTTGTACTGTTCCTTCATACTACCATACATAACTTATTGTGTCAGTGTGTGGGAACACACACAAAGGCAACAATAAATTTAGCCTTTCTTTAAACAAAAAAAAAAGAAAAAAGCCATAAGTATATTTACTTAATCCACTCATATAAAACCAACAAACTCGCTGTTCATTAAACTGAAAATATTGACATTTGAAGGCCAGGGGCCTGTTCCAGAAAACAGGTTGTGTTAAAACTCTCTACTTTAAACTACTCTTTAATTTTTCTTCAGTCTTCAAAAGTTAAAACTCATATTTTGTGTTAAATATGTTTGACCTGATTTACACAGGGAGAACATTTTTAAGAACTCAAACATGTGCTATGATTAGCTCATTAAAAACTGTATAGTTTTGCAGTTACTCGGATACTCTGGCCTTGCATATCCGATGTGACACACTGTGGATATGCCACAGTCACATTGGATAGATGTAGAAACAGCCACTAAATATTTAATTTATAATCGACCACTGTGAAATAAAAATATATACATGTTTAGCATGTTTAGGTTTTAGACTCAGTTATTTGAACCTCCTTTCTGGTCGATTTAAAAATTGTTCAAATCATATATAGATTTAAAAATGATCATGTACCAAATAGTATCCAAAAGTTTTTCCAAAAAAAAACAGCTGTGGTTCACACTTTGGAACAGCTGCAGTGAGGACATGAAAAGATGTCAAACAATAGGTAGACTTAAAAAATGATAAAGATTTATATAATTAAAAAGGTATGAAACAACCAATGAGGCTTATTGAAATCAATGGATATTGCATTGAATATTATGATTTTTTTTATGACAGGGTACTACTATCATCGTGTTATAGTTTGTGTTTTGCTTCAATATCCTTATGAAATGATACGAGAGGGTCCATATTTAAGTTACTCTCATTTCGAGCTTTGATTCGGTTTTAAATATTTGCTTTTATGTTAGACATTTTAGTTCGAAAAAAAAAAAATATATAGAAATTAAATATATACATACACACACATATAAACACATGCAGAAAACCGGAGAAGTACATAAAACAGCCGAACTGTAGTGTGGACGCTTAATACTTTTAATAAAGTAGTCACAACATCCAAAATCCATTTTTAAACAATTATTAGGTTAAAATGCTCTGGTTTGACGCATTTGTTAAGCCAGATTCGGCTAACAAGATGCTAACTCAAGGACGTTGGTGTTTGATCATGTAAATCATTTCCTGGTTGTCTAAAGTGGAGAAAAGGGAACTTCGTTAAACATTTAATCGGTATTTACCTGTTGGCTTAACTGCAAGGGAACAACGTTTAGATGTGACCTGCAATTCCCACATTTCCTTAGAAACAAACCCACAGTTCGCACACGGGACGCCGCCATCTTTACTGACGTATTACGTCTACGGCGGAAGTAAGCACACGTCAAGACGTACTAAACCTTACTTTAATTATGATAATAATAGCACTTCCATTATACTTTGTAAATGAGTAATAAATAAAGCTGATTTGGAAAAAGGGGGGAATAAAAGATGATGATGATAATATTAATAATTATTATAAAAAAAAAATAATAATAATAATAATAATTGCTTAATAGATAGATACATAGTTATGAACATCTACTTTATAGTTAATTAAACCATGTATCAATTTGTGCATATTATTTAGTAAATATTAAAAATGTGACATCAGCTGTAGTAGTTTCTGATAAAATCTATATTAATAATAAATATAAAATGTTTTTTTTTTCATTAAATTCTGTGTTTTTTATCTTAAGCAGATTGAGCAAACCCCATAGAGATAGGAGAATTAGTAAGTAAATAAGTAAGCCTTTATAAATAAAATAACTAATCACAAGGTGCTTCACAATAAAACAAAACAAACATGAGAAAAAAAGTTTAGACAAAAGCAAATTTAAAAAAAATAAGTTTTAAACTGCTTTTTAAAATAGTTTACTGAGTCTGCAGCTCTCAGATCACGAGGAAGAAAATTCCAGAGAATAGGAGCCACTGCTGCAAACGCTTTGTCACCTTTGGTTTTTAACCTGGGTATGCTGCACAGCTAGCAAATTCTGATCACATGACCTCAGAGATCTGCTTGGGACATATGGCTGCAAAAGTTCACAGATATAATGCAGACATGCAGAGTGTTAAAACTAGAAAATTTTAATGTACTCTATAGTGGATTGGGAGCCATTGTAGCTGAGCTAACAACAGGGTGACATGTGAGTTTTTTGAATGTTTAGTTAGGAGCAGCTTTCTGTACAACTTGAACACGTACCTGTGATTTCTTGTTGAGGAATGTGAAAAAAGACTAAATTAACTAAATAATCCAAGTTATCAGATGGCAAATCTGCCTGAGATTATAAACAAGAACAATGAAGAAAACATGTAATTCCAGTGGTAATATTGCAGTTTTGCCACTATCCAAAACTATTGAGCCAAAATCATTGACAGCAGTCCAAATCACATCCCAGTTAATTGGAAACTTGTGTTTGGTTTTGTTGCAGAGGGGAACAAATTGTGCTGCTAAATGCAAACTTTGCTGTAAACCGTGCATACCAAATCTGTTCCTCATGATGCTGATTAAAGTTGCAAATTAAAAACTGTCCCAGGAAAAATCTTATAAAAGAAGCAAACTTGTTTTTCCATTGAAAAAAATAAATTAAAATGGCAACTTCACTGTCTGAAATGTGCGTAAATAAATAAATAAAATTAAATAAAATAAAATAAAACAGGTATATTACAGGATACTACTGTGGCTCAGCAGAAAATAAAATGTTGCACTGATAGTCTGTTCGCTGTAATACAAGCTCTGTGCAAGCACCATCTGCCTTCTATGTACTGTATCTGTCACACCAAGGGATTTAAGAGGAGCAAATCCACATGTCTTATCAGAAATAATACAATTTAAATGTTCACTGCTTGTCTGCCAAACACATTGGCGAGTCTAAAAATAAACAGATTGTTTTGCATATGCGCTGCAGTTGGTGCAGAGATGGATTACCACAACATTTTGTGTGGATTCCTGGACTACATGAGCTCAAGCTGCCACCTCAGCCTAACTCTGAAGGCTGGAATAAAAAAACGAAAATCAGCCATATAGCTGATTTTGCAGCAGCCTGTTGTTGCTTTGCTTATTTTCTGTCTGAACTCAGCTATATGACTTATTTGACTAAAAACATTCTCTTGTGCAGCAATAGTTCAATCCTTTAGCTCTGGTGGGTTTCCTCACATAAACTGCTAACTTCAGCTCTTTTTATTTACAATCAAACATGGTTTAAAATCCAACTTTAAACCATAAACTTTATTCTTCTTTAAATTTTATTAGTAGAATTAGAGTGTTAAATCAGGTTGTCTAATGATACAACCCACTTTCCCACAGTTCAAGGACAAATGTCTAAATATTTTCCTTCAAAATGTGATGGTTTAATTAATCATTGTTCCATTAGTGAAGGCAACGCATCCTTGTCCACAAGCAAAACAGACCCCATTGATGAAGCTACCACCATTGTCTAATGAATGACTAAAATTGTTATAAAATAAAATAAAATAAAATAAAATAAAATAAAATAAAATAAAATAAAATAAAATAAAATAAAATAAAATAAAA
>JBAFTB010000027.1:6696711-6712980 GCA_037177355.1 Melanotaenia trifasciata
CATCCATCCATCCATCCATCCATCCATCCATCCATCCATCCATCCATCCATCCATCCATCCATCCATCCATCCACAGCTGAGTACGACTGCTTATGGTTGCTACAGAAAGTTTTTGCCTAAATGTTGTGTAACTTGAAAATAGTTATAAAGTAGATTTATGGATAAAAAAAAAAATCTTGAACCCCATTTTGGCCAGTCTTTGAGTTTCAGGCTTAAAAGTTTTGTCCCAATAGTGGTATGCAATATATATAAAAAAGCTTGATTTGTTGTGGTGCCTTTTTGTTTTCTGACATCTGTTTCTTTTGTATCTGCAGATCATTTAAAGGTGCGGCATGAAGTGAAACCTCCATTTCGTGTATGTGCACAGACATAAGTTCATATGAACAGCACATATTAAAATGGAAACCTGCTTCAGAGCTGTTTGAAAATAGATTAGTGATGCAATCTATTGAACTGTGTACCGAGACATTCATTTATCTTTTTGTGGATGTTAGCAGGAAAACAGTTACAGTACCAGTGTAAAAGGAGTTTAGTGGAAAATCAGTGCATTTCCTGTACAATCTATAAGATTTTAATACTTAACTGAAGCTTGACTTTAGATGTTTCTCCACTTTCAGTAGATGTTCATTTGGGTTTGGGCAGTGGAAATGTCTTGGTTAGAGTTATGAAAACATGGCTTGCCCCAGAGCAGACCAATGAATGACACCTCAAGAAGAATTGATCTTTTTCTTGGTTACTAAATGATGATGACTTCTGCTAGCTTTACAATTTGAATGTAAGATTACACTTTAAAGTTGGGTAAAACAGATTAACAGTGTGGTTAGGCATTTGGTTAAATCCCCCAGGATTTAGGCTTATGCAAAAAGTATGTGCATCATTGATATAAAGTTTAGATACTGAACAAGAACTTGCGCTAGTAGTTAAAAACATAGAGTACACTCTAGAGTAACAGTTTATAAGTTAATTAACATATCCGATATTAGGACACATTCATCCTACTGTGTATAATCTCAAGCCATTTGATGAAAACAGACATGAATTATGCCACATGGCCTAAACAACTTAAGTAAGAAGAAAAACACCCTCTAGTGGTCATAGGAGCAACTACATGCGGTTTAAAAGATGGTGTCCGTTTAGCTAGCAGTTGCACAGTCAAAAGGATACATTTCAGCCAAGACTATGAATATTTTCCATCCTTGGCCAAGAAGTATTCATTTTTCAAAACTAACCAAATGAAGTTTGGCAAAATTCAACCAGGAAGTGAAAAAGTTTGTCATAACATGTTGTGTTTACAGCCAGCCAAGTGACCATATGAAAATGGAGTCCATGCAGCTAACAATTGGGCAGTTAAAAGGATATATTTCAGCCCCATCCACAAACATTTTCTAGCCCGAACCAAGTAGTTTTCATCTCTGAACTTAACCAAATAAAGTTTGGCTAAATTCTACCAGGAAGTGAGGATACTTTACATACAATGTTGTGTTTACATGTAAATAAAGGAGCTAAGAAAATGGTGCCCACAGGAGTGATGGTATTGTTTTAAACTAATGTATTTAGTCCTAACTATGACTGTTTTGTTAACTTAACCAAGATATTTTTATTTTGGGCCAACTAGAGGGGGAAAAAGTGAATGTAAATCTAATCTAATGTAACATTTGCCTTATGTTGGTCTTGAAGCTTCATCTGTGAAACAGAGACGATAATGGCAATATTATATCTTGTGACTCAGTCTGATTAATAGGATATAAGAGATTAACCTGCTGTTTAACCTGTTGTTATAGCGTTGTCTTATTTTCCATGATACAAAGCATTTAAGTAAATGTCTGGAGTATACATGCTAGATACTTTTACAATAGGAATCAACCACAGATTTAATCCCCTCTGATTTACAACCAGTAAAGAGCAGAAGGATAAATAATTTTTATAATATTCTCTACTAATTTTGATTCCATACAACAGCAACAGAGCTGAGCAAAGTAAACAAACACAGAGCAGTAGAGCTAATTGAAATAGCAACAGTAAAGCTAACTCTGGTTTCTTTCGGCTGTCTACAGGAGTAAAATTCAATTAGATTGTTTTGTGTCTTGCATGGGCATTTTACTTTCTCACTTCCTCCCAAAGCTTTGCTTTTTTTTTTTTTATGTCAACAGGTTTTTCTCCCTCTAAACAAATCACTTTTGTTTTCACAGTTTACCTGTATTGGTGTCAAAACTAGATGACTGTTGGATAAAATACTTTGAGACTTCTAGTGGAACTTCAATACAAATATAACTTTAACTGGGCTGAAAGATGCAAATAAAATTTGTCGGCTGCATCCATGATGAGAATCTCCCATTCCACCGCATCCCAAAGTGACTCTACTGGATTGAGATCGGGTGACTGTGGAGGCCATTGGAGTACAGTGAACTCATCTTCAAGAAAGCATTTGGAGATGATTTGAGCTTTGTGACATGGCGCATTATCCTGCTGGAAGTAGCCATCAGAAGATGCTACACTGTGGTCATAAAGGGATGGACATGGTCAGCAACCATGTGGGTCCCAATGTGTGCCAAGAAAATATCCCCAACACCATTACATCACCAGCAGCACTGAACCATTGATATGAGGTAGGATGGCTCCATACATTTATATAAAATTCTGACCCTATTGCAGTTGAAATGGAGACTCATCAAACCAGCAACATTCTTCTATCTTCTGTTGTCCAATTTTGGTGAGTCTGTGTGAATTGTAGCGTCAGTTTCCTGTTCTTAACTGGCAAGGATGGTACCCGACGTGGTCTTCTGCAGCTGTAACCCACCTCCTTCAAGGTTGGATGTGTTGTGTGTTCAGAAATGATCTTGGTTGGAACCATTGCTTATTTGAGTTACTTTTACTTTTCTACCATCTCCAACCAGTCTGTCCATTTTGCTCTGACTTCTGACATCAACATGGTATTTACGTCTGTATCTGTAAACCCTAGAGATAGATGGCTGTGTGAAAATTCTCATAGTTCAGCAGTTCCTGACACACTCAGACCAACCCGTCTGGCAACAACAGTCATGCCACATTCAAAGTCACTTAAAATCCCCCTTTTTTTTTTACTCATTCTGATGCTCAGTTTGAAGTTTATGTGACTAAATGCATTGAGTTGCTTTTATGTGATTGGCTGATTAGCTAATTAAGAAGCAACTTAACGTGTATACCTAATAAAGTGTAAGGTTTTAAGATGAATAAAAGCATTATTTCTAACACACCTTGATCTGGGCATTGACATTTAACTTACCTGCAGATGACGAAGTGAATTAGTCTCTTAATTTTGAACATTTTCACTGCCTTTATATTCAGGCTTACCTGCATTCAGTCATTCGGTGTTTTGTCTTGAGCACCAGCATTATACTTCTAAATAAACTCTTTCTATGTCACACACAGAGGCCATTTAATTTGCTAGCCTCTCAAGAAATACTCAGGAAATCTAAACTTGTTAAAAAATAACTCAGTGTGAAGTGTGTAACAGTAAAAACAGAGACAAAATGGCAAAAAGCAGACCCCAAAAGCTGTTTAACTTGTTAGTTGTTGAGGGTTGGGGTTAGTCATGTAGCTTCTGTGCTCAGGAAATGAATTCAAGTCAATATGGTGTACAAAAATGCAGATTACATACATACAGTGTAGGCACGTGGATGATTTTGTGTGTATGTGTGTGTGTTTTGGCTCTCTGAAGGGGCCCACTGTGTGTCACGGCAGGCCCGGCTCCCCCTGGATCTAAGCAGTATTGACAAACCCATCAGAGCTGGTGATGCATCGGGCTCCCTGCACGCCCTCCCTCATCACCTCGCCTCCTCTAGCCCTCAGCGGTGCTGTGGGGCCACGCTGACATGCTGTCACCTTGGCAACTGCTGCCAGAGTGAAAGGCCTGCTGGGACGGCTGGCGTCCGGCCGGCGAGCTGCAGCAGGAGATGTCACCGACGGACCCTTGAGGGCCGACCGACCCCTGTCTCTGTCCTCGACCATCGATCCGTCTGCTGTGGAGATCCGTCATGGCCTGGGACACTCACACACAGGAGGGAAAAAAGTCTAATGTGCAGGCACAGACGTTTGTGTTCATGTGTACATGAGCTGAGAGAGACTCAATCAGCTGTCCCAGAAAATAAAAACAAATCCTGGTTTTACTGATTTTGTTCAGAATAAAAACAAAGAAACAGGACACAGAATCCATTTATGTTGAAGAGAGATGTTTAAGTGATGTTTGGGCTCTGAAGGAGAAAGATCTCACCTCTTCTTCTCTCTAATATTTGAGGTCAGCAAGTCATTACTTGGCAACTTCTGAATCCCTCTCTCTGTATGCTCAGTTCTGGGGGCCAACACAAAAATCTACTGATTGTAGCCAGATTCGAACTTATATAGCATGAAGCTTTGGAAGCAGCCAAGCTTCATAACTGTCTCTGAACAATCTATCCAATGATAACTTCAGATACAACATTGTTCTAAAATGATCCCTTTGGGACTTATTTCCATTGTAAGCATCTTTTAAAGGAATAGTTATTGACACTGTATGACACATTCAGCTATTTTTTTTTATTGCAGCTACTTTTAATAAACTTTCTACAATCCACTAAAACAGACCCTGTGATGGCAGTGGACATCATCCACAATGCCTTCCAAACACATGTGCACCGCCTGAAAGGAAAAGCCCCTTGAACAAACATGGAGATGATGTGAAAGCTCACTAACTAGCTTCCTGGTTCCCTAGCAACCAATAAAGCAGGGCCGTCTGTCTTGTAATGGGGATCATCATGGCAGGCGGAGCTCGTGTTTTTAACCCTTGTGGGTTGTCTGAAATGAGATGTTGGGAGGAAAAAAAACACAACAGATGCCTGCTGGAAAATCAGGGAAACACAACTTCAAATGTGAGAGAACAGGAGGAAATTCATGTTTTATGTTTAAACTTAAGCCAGGAATTTTACTTAATAAGGGAAATACAATATTTTTCCAACCTTATTAAGAAATAGAAGAAGTTAACAATCATATTCATAAGTTGAAAAAATACCTTCGTTTGTCCTCAAAACTTTATTGGGTGATCTGATATTGCAATGAACTGAAAGGGGATAGGCTGTTTTCACCAGCACCAAATAATCTTAATTAACTGACCAAAAATGTTCTGCAAATGCGATTTTAAATGACATGTTTTCTTGTTTTATTTTTTACATGAATCTCTTACAAGCCTCTGTTCAGTAAAATTCTCTAAAATTACAAAAAAAATTCCTTAAATATTTTAAATCTGTAGTAATGAATAAAAAAAGATTTTATTGTCTAAAATACAGTAAAATATCAGATTTGTTTATGATTTTCCATCAAGCTGTTTATAAATTGAAGTATTTTCCTCTAGCTGCCACTGGGTGGCGCTGGAAGGTCAGAGAAGCTGCAGCGGACGAGTTGCATTTAAAAACAGCAGAGCTGGCTTTGACAGAGAACATATCTAGATTATATTAAATTATATTACATTAAACTATGCGTGTTATTGTAAAGAAAAATTAGACAAAAGTTCATAAAAACATGGGAATTATCGTTTGAATCACTTTAATGTTGGTGCATATTTTCTTATCAGAAGCTCTGAATGTTTGATTTAAAACGCTTTCTGAATTATGATAAAAATAATATTAATAAAAATAAACGACATGAACACCAGATTGGCTGTGTAGATTCCTTTCTTTCTCTGCTATGTCATTCTCCTTCTCTTATATTTGTCTCTTGATGCTTTGCAAACCACACATTTCTACACAGACGTAAACATGCAGCAGATTTGGTTTTTATTCTATTTCTTCTTTTTAATGTACGTGTGTGTGTGTCTCACATCTGCAGATCAAACCGAAGGTAACTCAAAAACTTTTTTTTAGAATGCTTTGTACTTAATTTGGTGGCTATTTAACTCGATTAAGACTCAGAATGTCCTATTAACAAATATTGGAAGCTTAATGAAGATTTCACTGTTATCATTTTGATGATGACTTCACACTTGAAGGAATTTTATAAGAATATTATGAGTGGTCTGGGGATTAAATAAGGAGTGAAACATTATGAGAACAAGAAACACCTAGAAAATATAACATATATGAGGCCTTTTCATCCTTTTGCCCTAAGAGTGTTCATTATTCATTTATTTTAAAATCCAGCAAAGAAACAACAAATCGTTTTTAAAAGATGCACAATAAGTCAAATCTTTCTTAATTTGTTAATCAATGTGAAATAAACACATTGAGTGAAGTATGAGGAAGGAATACACGCACACTCATACACACATTACAGCAGTCTTTATGTGCTTTTAAAATGCAGACAGGCAGATGAGATGCTAAAGCACATTACCTCAGTGTGACTGCCTTCAGACTCCATTCACCCCTCCTCTACCTATCCATCCATCCTTCCATCCATCGTGACTGCTCACAAAACCATGACCTTCACAATTTATAGAGAGGAAACCCCCGAAAATCACGTCATATTATAAAACCGTCCTCTTCTTCTTGCTGCTGCAATGGAGACCTGATCAGCTTTAGAAGCTCATGGAGGCCCCTTCTGATCTGCTGCTATTGTTGGAATCCCATTTAAATATTTTGTTGGTGAAAAAAATTGGGGGAAAAAACTTAAATTGTTTATAATAATAATAATAATAATAATAATAATAATAATAATAATAATAATAATGTAACTTTATGTGATCTATAATTAATTAGATAATAGAAACTAAATCTGCATTTATCTACTCTACTTTTAAATTACATTACATTCTTATTTAAAATATTTAATACATTTTAATTGAATTAAATAAAGCAAACAAGCAGCCATATTTCAAAAAAACAAACACAATAATAGAAAGCAATTAATAATAATATGACAGCCTCTTCGTTTGTGAATTTACCTGGAAAACAGCCCACAATTAAGACCTGCATACGCAAAAAAATAAGCCCTCACTTCGTGTAAAACAGCAGCAATAACGATGATCAAAAGTGTGCAGACGGGCGCAGTTTTTTCCCCCTTCTTTTCTGCGCCTTTTCGCTCAAAGCGCAGATAACCCCTCGCGCAGGAGGAAGTTTCCCTGCGGAGAACAGCTCCCAGTGATCCATATTCATGCGCTCGACACGTGGAGTAAACATGACTTGGGAAAGCATTGTGGCATATCTGCGCATTTTCACCGCGTCAGGATGAGCCTGACTGTCACACCTGCACATATGCGTGCGTTTGCGTCAGTCCGCCGCAGACAAACTAAAGACTATCTGCTTTCAAGTTGTTTTAAACCTCTAAATGACCAGACACACACTTTATAAATACATTTTTGATGTTTAAGCATCATTAAACAGTACTTTGAAATCTGTATTTAAGACTTATGGGGTTACAGAAAAGTTTATTCGCTGTCATAAAAAAAGCTTAGAAAACCTGTTTTTATTTTTTTAAGCATAAATAAGTGCGCGTAAACTTGGAAATATACTGATGAGTTATTTGCCTATAAAAAATAGTTATTTGACCAGATTAAAACGGTTTTATGGCAGTGCTACTTATTGGAGGCCCTTTTACAGCCACGTAAAACAACATTAATAATAAAACAAATAATTAAAAGTTTGTTTTTATTTGAAGGAGTCTTGATTTAAAGACCAGAGACGGCAAAGCAGTTCCTATTTCTTCAGAATATTTGTGAGAGAAGCATTTTTTTTTTTTTGGAGGGGAATATAGGAAGAAAAAGCAAATGTGCTCAAGGTGCGCGCACGTGCATATGCGCGCGGACCTGCTATGCTGCTGCCAACACGAAGCCCCATGAAAAAAGCCAAAGCTGTTGGAGAATAGGCGGATCAAACCCCATTATGAGATTTGAAACTCTTTGTGTGTGTGTGTGTGTGTGTGTCGCCTTTGGTAAAATCTCTCCCCGCGTTGGGATATTTTCTGCGCGAGCCGCTGTGATATAGATTCTATTGCGGGGATGCATGTGTGCGCACGTGTTAATGCACTGCGCGAGGCTGAGTTTGGAAGGGGAAGGTGGGGGGATTTGTTGTGGAGATATCAGCGAGGAACCTTAAGTGTTCTTCTACGTAGTGAAAGCCTGTCTGCACGGCGGTCATGTGACTTTGCATAGATTATTATTATTTTTTTTAAATATAGGGGCACAAGAACTGCATGCATAATGAGCACGTGCAATGTCAAAGCAAGGTAGAGTCTCACTGCACACCTAAAAATCCCATTATTCTGCTCTTTATTTAAATATCCATCCTAATTTGAATAAAAGGTTAATTTACACTCCTGTTTAATCCTAATTATTTCCATAAAATCAACCACACATTTAAAGCTTAAATAAAAAAAATGGACAAGTGACAAAAATAAAAGAAAGAAACTTTAGTTTTTGAGGGGAGGCTGTGTATGCAGACTGCTGCCACTTTTACTAATGGAGACAAAGAAAAATGATGCCCTCACCTCTATATCATTGAATTCAGTTGCTAAGCAACTAGTATGGGAAATCATCCGCGAAATTTAAATCCTGCAGCGAGAGGACACGTTTAGTGAGTTTTGCTGAATAGGCGAGCAAGACAACTGAAGAAAGAAGAAAAAGAAAAAGAAAAGAGAAAGAAGAGGGGGGGAGTTAGAAATCCAGCGATACGTCTTTTCTTTTCTTTTCTTTTTTCTTTTTTTTTAACTCTTGTAGCTGTGATGGAAAATAGTCGCGTTTTAAACTAAATACAAACACTGGAGCTTAAAGAGGCTATGATGTAGAATTTTTAAAAAAATTCTAAGTATACACAGTCTCCTTTTTGCGTCCTTCGGGCATTTTTTTATTCAGCTTTAAGCTTTATGATTTTTAACACCTCTTCCCTCCTGCAGGCTGAGCTTGGTGGACTCACAGAAAGAAATCAATAAGCGCTCTGACCCAGTGCCCCCGATCCTAAAACAACATGTCAGCTCACCGAGTTATAGACCTTCTTCACTGGAAAACACACCTGCAGAGCCGCACCGCTTGGGCTTGGCTTGTGGAGGTGCACGAGGCAATAAACAGTTTTGTTTTTAGTCAGAAATCGTGCACACACACCTACAGCAAGGGGCTATTATCAACTCAAATTATACAGATGTCTTTATCAGTATAATGTGATCTGAATATTACATAACATGCAAACCTTCCAACATGGACGATCCACATATATACATGTTTTTTTTTCTCTCTACAGGCTGCAGCTTAGAGTCTGAAGAGGGAGCAGATGTAAACAAACTATTTTTTTTTCTTTTTGTGCAGGCCTTCAGCAAAAAAGCGATGCTACATTTCCAGATTACACGATAATGCGCCGATTTATTATATTAATGTTTTTTTTCTCTTAATAAACCCTCGTCTGCTTTGCACTGCTCACAGGGACATTCTTGCAAGCTCGGGAAAACACAGTCCTCCATTTTCTGCATTAGCTTCGGCTGCTGTGCATGCAGTAAACAGCAAAAAACACACCCTTCAAATGAATAAATCAATGAAGAGAATATAAAAGTCCAAGAACACAGATACCTGCGGTTCATTCTAACAAATTTATTGTGTCTCAATCAGCTCGTACGGAACCACTACTGAAATTAAATTACAATCAAATGATCACATCAAAATATACCCTTATTACCTAACAACGGTCAGCTTATGGTGATTTGTGCTCCTTCAAGAATACAAAAGGAAACAAATAAGGGCAAAATAAGAAAAAAAAAGAGAAAAAAATAGAAGAATAAAAGAACTAAAACAAAACTGGGGAAAGCTTCTTACACAAGTTACTTAGGGAGGGAAAATAAATTACCGTTTGGAATAATTCATTCCGAATAAAATATTAAAACAAGTCATTTTGATGAAAAATATAAAGTAAATAAATCAGATCAGTATCTGATCTAGTGATCTATATTGCCGGCTTTACAGAGTTTTTTTTTCTTTTTTTTTTTTTTTTTCTTTTTGTTTGTTTATTAAAACCTACCAAAGAATACTGCGTACAAAGGGCAGCATTAATATATCCACAGCACCCATTCAGTCACACTTGGCAACAGATTTTTCAGATTTTTTTCCTCAAATAAGTGCAGCTCAAGTCTTTTCAAATGTCTTTTTATGTATTTTTCTTCTATTTGTTGGAAAAAAAATAATATGAATAAAGGAGAAAAATCCACTCACGGCGTCAGAGTCCATTAAATAATGATCAGAAGGATAAAAAAAAAAGGCAGGTGAAAGAGGTGATCTTTGAGATCAGGCGGGGACAGACAGTCCTGGTCCTGCTTGCTTTTTCTTTCTGGGCTCATGAGGGCCTCGAGATGAGAGAGAGAGAGAGAGAATGGGGGAGAAAACAAAATTCCTAATCCTCCAAGTGTGTGTGTTTGTGTCTCTCTGTGTGTGAAAGATCTCAGGAAAGGAAAAATCGTTGATGGAAGCTTCGTGGATGTCACATTTTCTTCAGAATGTTGGAAAAAAAAAGGGGGGCGTTCAAGTCCCATTTCTAAATATACAAAATGTCCGCTCCTTTGTTTCTTCAATCAAACACATGATAATGAAGGGAAGTAAAAGTATTTTTGTTTGTTTTTTGAAAAGAGGGGAAGAGTTTAAAAAAAAAATCAAAATCACAACAATACTTGGTTTCTTCTTGGTGTGACTCAATGCGCCAAGATTACCTGGTGGAATGAACTTGTAGTTGTCACCCTCTGGTCGCTCGCTTCACTTGCATCTTTTAAGTAATCTACTAAAAAATGCCCCTGAAAGAAAAAAGCAGAAGGAACCTTTTAGGTTAAGACAATTTAGGGCCTGGAAGAAGGTGCGTTTTGTTTCTGAAGGGAAAGTTGTTTTTGGGAGGAAAAAGGGGGGAAAAGGTTGCTGCTCTTTTTCTTTATTTTCTGTTTTTTCTGATGAAAAATATAGATAACACATTTGCAGTCTCATTCTCACAATCACAGTATCAAAAAATGTTTGGCTATCTTGGCGATAGTCTGTCTGGTTTTTTTTCTTTGTTTTAATCAGTTTAATTTCATATAAAATATTCTTGTGTGCTGTTTTCTATGTTTCACTGAACATTCTTTTGCAGTCCATGGAGGGGGGCGGTGTTTCTGCACTCACATTGCCGACCTGAGAGTACACATCCTCCGGCGTCTGCGCCACTCCTGGGGGCGTCATCCGTTTTTCCTTCTGTCTCCTATTGCAAAACCACACTCTAACCACCTCTTTCTCCAGCTGCAAGTTATCCGCCAGGGAGGTGATCTCCTGCGCCGACGGTTTGGGGCATTTTAGGAAGTGGCTCTCCAAAGCCCCCTTGACGCTCACCTCGATGGACGTGCGCTTCTTTCGCTTCCTCCCTTGGGCCGCGATCTTGTCGATGCTGGTGGGGCTTCCCGTGGACGAGTCGGCCTCCTCAAGCCACTTGTTTAACAAAGGCTTGAGCTTGCACATGTTCTTGAAGCTGAGCTGCAGAGCCTCGAATCTGCAGATGGTTGTCTGAGAGAAAACGTTCCCGTAAAGGGTGCCCAGAGCTAAGCCGACGTCCGCCTGCGTAAAGCCCAGTTTGATCCTCCGCTGCTTGAACTGCTTGGCGAACTGTTCCAGGTCGTCCGAAGTCGGCGTGTCGTCGTCCGAATGCGGGTCGTGGCTGTTGACGCCACCGTGGTGCTGGTGATGCGGATGCTGGTGGTGATGGTGGTGGTGGTGGCTGCCGTGGTCCAGATCTGGGGTGTCTCCCCTCACCAGCCCGGGGTGCACTAGGCTCTGGCTGCCAGGATTTAGCATTCCGTTCACAGTGAACCCTCCTGGCTGAGAGTAGATCAGTGACTGTTGCTGCTGCTGTCCCCCGGATATAGAGTTGATGTGAGCCGCAGTAGTGCTCCCCCAAGCTCCGGCGTGAGTCTGATGAGGAGCTAAGTGGGGGGGCCTGTGGTGCAGCGCGGTGCCTGTGTGCAGATCGTCTCTGGCCGAGTTTTTCACGTCCTGCTGCTGCGGACTCCCAGTCATCCCAACGGGACTCGACGACCAGGGCGAGCCGGCTTCTGCTGCCGCGACAGCGGCTGCTGCTGCGGCCGCTGCGGCGTGGGGGAGAGATGTCACCCACTGGTGGGCATGGCTCAGCATGTGTCCCCCGTTGCTCGCTGCCATTGCGCCTTGCATAAAGTCACTCTGTACCATCTTAACCGAGGGGTCTCCCCTGTAACCCCCAGACCCGGAGGTAACCGCAGCGCTGCCAGGCTGCATGCCACCACCTCCGGAGTCAGAGTGCACGATGGAGCCGGACGATAAGATGCTATTGCTGGGTAGATAAGGATTGGAAGCCGCGGTGGCCATTCCGTCAACCCTTATGAATATGTTTGTGGATAACCCCCCTCCCTTTTACAGTCACTTCTTTCGAGCAGGCAAATTGTATCTCATGAATTATTCAAACTTTTAAAGTATGGGTAGTTTTCTTTTGCAAATACCATGCGTAAAGACGCAAAAAGCTTCAAAAACAGCGTAAGAAAGCTGCATAAAATCCGCACGTAATTACAACATTCTAGTGGCGACACTTATGCGTGGACATCGGTGAATAAAATTCCAGGTTTTTCAAAAGCCCTTTGAAACCATGTGCAGTCCGTCTTGAAAGTTTCGCGTTGGGGTTGTGGACATTAAAATTCAAATATACAGGAAAAAAGCGGCGTCCCAAACAAACTTCTGGTACTCACAAAAAACAAAAAAGCCACCCAAATTCTCCACAATGTACAAAGTCCCAGTTTATGTCCCCTTTGGATGTGGAAAAACATTAGCAGAGAGTCCTCACTTCTTTTGTAATTCAGTGGCAGAGATTTCTCCCTCGCTTTATTCTTTTCTCCCCTCGCTTCTTTTATAGCACTGTCTCTTTGTTCTGTTTTGATGTATATAAACCTGCCAAACCGCAAACTCCCGTTCAAGTACAATCCAGCAGAACAGTGCGCGGCGCTGCTCGCGAGCCTCTCCTCTCATTCGCTGGCTCTCTCTCTCCACCTCTCTCTCTATATCTCTCGTCCACCTCTATCCCTGACAGGCAGCGTGGCCCCGCCCCTCTCCCATCTCTTCCCCCCGTCCCTCACTCCCTCCTCCTCACCCACAAGCCAGAGGAGACGCGATGTTTACCCCCCGTGCGTGCGCATTGATTGGTTACCCACGGCGTGATTGGCAGATCTCGCCAGCCGTGGCTCCGGGCGCACGAGCCCTCCTTCCGGCTGTTCCAATTGGCTGATTTTTAATTGCAGTCCAAACAAAAACGGGGTGTACAACTTAGTAGTAAATAGTACTGAGGTAGTAGTACACAAACAGAGGTAAATAAAAAGTTTATTTATGAGTTCTTTTCTCTTTGGTTAAAAATATTCAAAGCCCGTGAAAAAACACGCATGATTCTCTTATTTGAAAGACCTGTTGGCAACACTTAGACCTGTCTGATTTTGTAATATTGCAGAGACTGTCAAGGGTTTGATTCCTTCATGGGGCATCCCTGTGAAAAACAGGAAACCCTCCACATGGTTCATTCTGAGACAGGGTGCACTTTGTGTTTTTATGGTACTATTTAAAGAAAAAGAGGGAAACGTTTGATGAAATCTGACTCTGTTAATGTTCTGACCACCACCGGCTCTTGAGGAGTTAACGCACACAAGGTTGCGGGAACGCTTCCATGCGGAAACAACCTCACCGAGGCATGGTGACAGAGAAAGAAAGTGGCAACCAAAACAAGGGCAAACTGAGCAGTCCCTGGGGGTGGTGGCGAAGGGTGGGGGTCTAGTGGTGTTGGAAACGTCTGTTTAAGAGAGAGAGAGAGAAAAAAAAAACATCCAGAGATGTAGCACCATCCCTCAAGATGACCACATAACCCCTGAGATGAATGGGGCCTTTGTTAGTTTACGCATTATGATAGATACCAGAGTCCCACCTGGCTAGAACGAGGCCTGTGGCAGGTGATTTTCTGACAGGATTAACTTTATGTTGCACGAGGTTAGAGCTGCATGTCACGCATTCACCCCAAACATTACCTCATAAGCTCCCCAAACCAAAAAAAGATGACTCTAACAGAAAGGCAAATATTAAGCTACCACACCAGTCCCCTTCTTCTACTTCTTCTCATCCCAGCAGATTAAATTTGGACTGGGCTCAAAACCAAAGGGAGCCTCGTGGATTTGTTTACACTGAATAGGCAGGCTAGGGGCCAGAGCCATGGGGGCCCCTCTATTCATTAATATACAGTGAGGATTTCTGTCTAAATTACTGCTGTTCAAATCCACAGTGCGTGCTTTGAAAGGGCGTCTCAGGCGGCCAGCGGAAACGTGACATACGCAGAAGAAGACGAGACAAGCCTCAAAAATAGAAAAAAAAAAAAAAAAAAAAAAAAAGTACAACATACATGAAAGGAGAGTCAAAAGCCAGCTCAGGGATGCTCCCCGAAATCACCGCGCGGCGATGCAAACACTTCTCTCTGATATATGATGTGTTTATTATTTATTTGCTTATTATACAAAAAAAGGTCCCAAAGTTCCCTGCTGTGGGGGAGTTCATTTATTCTGTATGCAAAGGGAGGAAAAAAAAGGAGAGAGACTGAAAGAAAAGGGGGGAGAGGAGAAAAAAAAATCATCCCCAAGTATAACAAGAGACGAACAGTTAGTGCTGATTTTCATTTGCATAAATTTTCATATATTTTAGTGAAAATAATAGCGGAAGCCGAGGAGGGCTCCTGCTCAGTTGAGGCAGAGGAAAGAAAATCTTAGGGAGCAGCGAGTCGTAGGAAACGGAGATAACCATTTTCAGGCTCCTTATGAACAAAGTGAAGCGATTTTTACTACTTTCTTGGACACAAGGTAAGTTAACAATTATCGGGGAAGGTTTATTTTTCGAGAAACGGTCGAGTTGTCGTCTTTTTCCTCGCGCATTCTTGCAGTTGTGCCGCCTGCAAATGACATTTCAGCCCACCTCTGCGCCGATTCCCTCTTATATCTTAGATTTTAAAACGAATTGCAAACGATGTCCTTTTTTTCCTTTTCCCCAATAAACGCGCCGCTCTTTGCGTTTTTTTTCCCCCACGCACATTTTTTCCCCCACCACCTCCAGCTTTTCTTCAAATAAATAGCGGACAGATGGAGAAACTGCGCTGTTTTGTAGTGAATGTCCACCGAAGAAAAGCGCAATCAATCACATTTTAAACAGGGAGAGAGAGGGAGAGAAAGAGAAGCGGAGACCACTCGGTTGAAACCTCCAGAGGGTTTGCGTTGGCAACAGCAAATCGCTTAATATAAATCGATCACCTGCTGCAAAGTTTGTTTAAAGTTTATAGTGCTGAGCTGTTTGGATTAGTTTGGATTTTTTTCTTGTTTTGGAGCTCTTTTAAGGTAACTCGAAATTACACTTTCTGGTCACAGAAAATTATTCAAGCTCTATAAAAATATTATTTTTAATCGTGCGACAACTTTCTCTGCGTCTTTTTTCAAGGCTGATCACCGAGAATATGAAAGATCTAGAAAAGTTTCTTTGCTACTCCTTATAACCCCCCTCTTTCCCCTCCTTTTCTCACGGGTTCTCCTTCACTGATGGGGAGTTGCATTTCTGAACCCCGCAGCCGGTAGCCATGGTGAGCCCAATAAAAGAAGGGGAACACAGGGCGCATTAAGCTGTATGTTTGTGCACTGGAGTCGAGATGAAAAGCACCAGTGCTGGACGGTAACGCGTTACAGCAACGCCAGTGTGAAGACAGTCAATGGGTTTATTTTAATTTAAGCAAGTTTACTTTATAAAGTCAAAACTTGGTAATTTATCGTCATATCTGTACGACCAAACAAATAAACCGGGCTTGTGAATGTCAGTCGCATTAATGGCTGCATTATCAGTCGGTGCTAAGGTGCATTTAAACAGAGATAAAAGAAGCGTACGTGCCGCCAGGTGTCGCGCTAACTCGTGATGCAAATACTGCACATTTATTGAGCTTACGCTGCAAAAAAAGACTGCACATTTTATGTCGCATTTACACGTTTTTTCAAAACCACAACTTACAACTTAATTTATGGCCATCAAAACTAAAAATTGAGCCACTTGTATTTGGTATATTCTGCGACTTTTACCAAATCTTTTCACATACTTATCTCAGTCTGACTTTGGGGGCCACTCATTTGGAGACTCAATGTTTTATGGCTGCTTTCACTAGTAGAATTGATGGCTGGATGGCAAGACTAGATTTAGTACCGCCTGCTGTAATTTTAGTTGTCAAACACTGCAAATTAAGAAGAGGTTCAGTACTAAAGCTGCGAATGAAATTAGGCATTTTTAAAATAATCAATCAATTATATATATA
>JBAFTB010000027.1:6713000-6725790 GCA_037177355.1 Melanotaenia trifasciata
ATATACATACACGCGCGCGCGCGCACGTGCTTGTCACAACCGCCTAGTTGATATGCAAATTGATCCGTATAGGCCCCGTTTCAAGCCAGCCACCATCTGCAGCAGCCTGCAACCTACTGTAACTCTGGACCAGCAGGTTGTTTGTGGTAAACATATGAGCAACCTGCACCTTCAGGAATTATTAGCAAATCTGGACTGGATTGAATCATCCCTGGAATTTAGCGCGTTGTAATTTCTCTGTCACGCGTGATCGGCCTTTCAGTGTTACAGTGCTGCTCTTCATCATCAGCAGCAGCACTCTGCAGCTGTTCTGTCATGCTGCAACAGTGAAGACTGTTGGATTCATAGAACCTCAAAAGTAGCAAAAATTTGATTTTTTTTTTTACTTGGAGGTGAGGCTTTAAAGGAGATTTGATCACAGAAGCAAAATAACACCAAATTAATGAAAATCAATTTGTGCGCATTACTCTATTGTCTCCCCTCCTTGAAGGCTGATTTTCAGACATGCAGAGTTATGTCAGCCTCAGAAGGTGCGCTGTAGCTGCCACCGCAGCCACATACAGATTAAATTGATGCAATTCCTGCCGCTTTTTAATTATGGCGTACTTAAAGTTGCCTGTGGGCAACATAATTTATTTGCTTCCCCTCGGTCCAGCCGCTAATCCGACATACGTTGAGTGTGTCAGGCCAAACGTTGATTTAAATCCAACTTGCAGCACTTAAATGGTAATGTATACCGTTAATTAAATGAGCTACAGTGAGGCTTTAAACATGCTTTCAATTTCAGACATGAATGGGATTTTTTTCCCTTCTCGGCCCATTCAAACGAGACAGAGGCTCTTTATTAATATCCTCCAACAACCTCTCACTCCACTACTTAATTGCCCTGTATCAGGCCTGCAGCTTGTAAACGCTCCGACTTGCAGGTAAAGATTAGATGTTTGGTGTTATCACAACACTCTGCAGTGATGGCTCAGACATGTGTCAGCATGACACTTATTGATTTTAGATTAGAAATAAAGACAAATGTCATAATCTGGTGTTTTTATTTTAAATGCAGCTAGTTTTGGACTTACAATATTTGTTTTAAACAATGAAAGCACAATAATTTAGCTAATAAAAGTGTAGATTAGACTAAATTAATTTAGTTTTAATCTGTTAGAATGAGTATTGGTGTTTTTTTAAAGGGGGGATTCATCACTCTGTATGACCTGTTGCCACTGATTTTCAGTCCAGTTCTTGTCTTATTTGGCAAACCTCAGCCTTTTCGCCTTGTTTCCTTTATTTAAGAATAGTTTCTTGACAGCCATCCTTCCATGGAGACCATTTCTGATGAGCCTCTAGGTTTCTGGAGGTCCACATGCATATATCAGGTCCAGGATTTGTTTTTTTTTTATCTGCTGTAAGCAAGTTTTAGGCCTCAAACCTTTTCCTCTGTCCTCCAAGTTTTCAGTTCCCCCAAGTGTTTTAAAGACTGATTATCATGTTGGTGCAAAAATACTATTTTATGTCTGTCAAAATGGCATTTTTCATAGATCCAAAGTCCCAAAAGATCACATTCAAAATGGATCATTTGCTAGGTTGTTTGTTATGTGTAGACAAAACACTCGTACGTTCCTTGAGTTAGGAGCTTTTTAATGCTTGAGAAATTCACAAGTCCGTATTAAATTGCTAAACAAATGAAGACATTTCTCTGAAAAGGGTCAAGATTGAACTGAAATCTTGAAAAGCTATAGTAGATCTTTAGAAAACCTGAAGAGCTACTGCTTAGTTTAGCATAGCAAGAAAATCCAGCTGCTTGGAAGAGAGAGAGAGAAAAAAAAAGAATCTAAATGTTAGAAATCTCGATTGGGGATTAAATGACACAGTTAAGGCAAGTGGCTGTACAACACACACAAACAGCTTTAAAGCCACTGTCGTGCCGGCTAGTGTGGAGGTGAGTGATGGGCGACAGATCGCCAAAGATAGACTGAAGTGCAGCTTTCTGACTCAGAGGAAGGAAAGGAGAAAGGTGTGTGTGTTTCGCTGAGACTTTGTGTGTCCCATCCCACCACCCATCGCTTATTGGGAGCTTTCATTCTTTGCTACATCCCTCCCTCTTCCTGTCACACACATGCAAACATAAAACAGTATGGACCCATGCATGCACCTCCTCCTACCTCCAGGAGTGGCATCAAAATAAGCCACATTTTTATTGTTCATGCAAATCAGTGTAAAGACATGCTGGTGTTTCTCTGTTTTATTATACCGCATTACACATGCTAATCAAGAATGATATTGTGTATTAAGCTGAGTAATTAATAAATACAGCAAATCCGCTATCAAATCTACGGAGTTGCTTCAGCAGGCTGATTTGTGGCATTCTGTTCATGCCATTCCATAGTCTCAGCTTTTTGTTTTTGTTTGTTAAACAGTGGCGGTCCCCGAGGATAGAGCAAAAGCTGGAGGGGGGGTTGTGGCACCTCCCTGTCCAGGATTACATTAATCAAAGTATTTATTTCCCTCGGGGAGCCAGGCGCAAATCACTCCAAATCCCAGTAAAATTGGATAACAGAAGAATGGGTGCACCTAGGGTAACCCCTTCCCACTACTTCTTCTTATTTATTTATTTGTAGCTTTTATTTTTTTAACTTAATGGATCTAGTTCTATCTAACTTTGTGAAAATAGGGTGGAGGAAAAGGAGGAGGAAGAAGAAGGCGTCTTTGAGAGGACAAACAAGATAATTGGATGGAAGCAAGTGCTCAGGTAGAAAAAAACAACACTAACCAAATCCCAGACAGGAGTGACTCTGGATATAAAGGTGTACAAATAACAGCCATTCTTTGATTCCCCATCGAGGCTATAGGCCCATCTGGATCTGAGCCAGAAGCAAGAATAAAAATAAATAAAAAAATAGAAAAACACCGGCCCCTAAGATCCTCCATCTGTGATGGATATATTCAACCTCCAACACCAAAGCTGCCTGTTTTCTCTCAGCTAAGTCTTGTCAATCCGCTAGAAAACCCACAAGCAGCAACAAATTCCTGATACCGTCTTTGCACTATTTGCTCAGTAATTATGTGTGATGTTTGGGTAAAGCCTGGATGGCTAATAAATCAACAAATGTTTACAGCCATGCTGCTGCTGATAAGGCAAATACATACAGCACCCAATATGTTGCCTATTACAGGTAATGCAAATAAAATAATAGGGCTGTAATTTTTTCCCCTTGCGTTGTTGTGGTGACAGTGCCTCGTCTTTGATATTCATGAGGCAAATGGGGAGGAAATGTCTCCTCTCTGTCTTTATGGGCACCACATTGTAGCACAAATTCAGTCCCAATCAGGGATAAATGATGGCCTCGCTACAGTGGAGCCATCGTGCTCTCTCTCAAATGCACATTTGTTTGTTTGTAGACACATATAGTGTTGCTGCCATGCATGCTAGGAGGGGTATGAGGGGCAGCCGGAGTCGCCGGCGGGGCCCTGACTCAGAGCCAGGCCTCTCGGGGTGAAGCCTGCCTGCCTTCATGGGGCACAACACATGGGCCATGTGCTTCTACATGTGGAGGAATGCTCCACTTGTGGAGCTCAGAAGGCTACATCTGTGTAGTTGGTGCAAGTCTGATCCACACACAGAGATAGACGACCCAACTGTTTGCCAGCATCTCCCAGCATCTGTCTGATGATCCATGATGCTTAGCAAATGAGCAGAAAATGCACAGGTCTAATGGGACCAGTGCAGGTTGGGTGGAGGGAAAAGTAAAGGATGTGCATGAAGAGTGCTGGAAAAAAAAAAAAACGGAAGTAGTTGCAATTATTAGCCACAGTTTTTTTTTAACAGCTGATTTGAAATAGTTTTAAAATCTTGAAAGCCTTTTGGTTAAATTACAAGTTTTTGGAATCACTCTGTCTGCCTCTGGGTTAGTTATAAGAGAGGGTCTGTGTTATAAGAGAGTCTCTGGTTATACAAATAGAGATCAAAGTCTGCTACAATGAGAAAGATGACTATGATTGTGCTGAATATCTTTAAAAGTAAATCTAAACCTGTTGACAAGCCTCCAAAGGGCTGCTGTGTGTCCTTGGGCCACATTTCGACACTCTTAGAATTATAATCTGCTGCTTCTCCATCAAAGTATTGCTAGTTAGCTCCAACTTCAAGGCATCTACCACAACAAACACTCTCGATTTCTGAATGGTGCCTCGCCATTGGGGTGGGCGACTGTTGTTGATGATATGGCTGACATGTGCTATTCATGCGCAAGCTTGTGTGGTCACATTCAGCAGCTGGGAAGTCTTGATTCATATGGGCATTATGCACGCTGGACGCTTATGACACCTCTCTGCATTGCCGTGCAGTCAGGCCCATTTGTTTGGAAATGGGTTTACATACATCTTCTTCTCGATGGGCCTCCCTCCTCCTCCTCCTCTCCCACAGCTTACAGCTCCTGCACACATACACACAAACTGGGTAACTAGAAACAGTCATGAACTAGAATTGAGGACATTTAGATGACGCAATTCAGCTCTTTTAGCCATGTTGGAGGTATTTAGCTGAGCTGCTGTTGTTATAAACAACTGAATTTTATTAGTAATTACATTAAAGCTTGAGCTGTTTTCATATAGTAGATTTAATTTTCCAATTTTCCACACTGCAACCAACAGCCAATGTGTATGGCTTGATCCTAACTGCATGGATCTCATAGACCTGGAGAACCTAACTGTATTTCTCTGAATCTCTGAAAATTGTACCAAAAAGCCAGTTTAAGGATTAGCTTGAAGAAAAATCTGGATTTTTTTTTGTGTTTAACCCAAACAACACCTAAGGAACATTAAGTAAGAAGTCCTTATTAAATTCGTAATAAATAATATATATTAATACAGTCATGAAAGATATAACTCCATTATTGTAACTTGGTTTCCAAGTTCTGACAATATTGAGAACTGCTGCTACAAGTACTTATTAATTTAAATTATTGGTAATTTTCTGCCATTGAAATGGGTTTATTAAAATGTGTTCCTCTAATATATATATATATTCAAGCATGTAGAAAACATAAAAACAAAACACAGGTCCCTTAAACATGCTCAAAGCCCAACAATGATTGTGAAATCATGGGAAGTGTATGTTTTTTGTTTTTTTCCCACTTCTTATTAAGTCATAACGTGTTGAGCCAGTCTATTCAGTTTAGTTGAGCTAAACTTACAGCTCAAATGGATCGTTTAATTAGACTTATTCCCTCGTTCCTCTATACAAGCACAGGAGGAGAATGGATTTGTTGATTCAAGTGGGCCTAACTCTGCAACAACAGGTGATGATATGCTCAATTTTAGCTTAATAATATACTTATCCACAAACCAAAACAAAGGACAATTTATCTGGTGACAGTTCAGTACTCCATACATTTTCTATATATATATATAAATGCAAGCTATCGGTTGTGGTTTTCTCTTATTCCCTGATTATTCTGTGTATTTTGATAGGTATCAGTGTTACTGTGACATCATCAAACAGTGACACAAAAGCTGTGTTTAAGTAAATGAGGAAGGAAAACTTGGTCACTGTATTTTTTGAGCCCTTATTGTTAACGTCTTGACTTTCACTGAGGAGACTAAAGTTTGTCTCTCTCTTTTGCCAGAATTTGTTTTGTGTCATGGTTTGTTGAGATTTGGAAAAGAGTTGGGATTCATAGAAGTAGGTGTTAGGGTTACAGGATTGCAGGATGATTCTTGCCCCAAGAACATGCCCAGAAATGACAATGGACAGCTAATAATAACTAGCTACTCATAGCTTGCTAATTAATAGCAAAAGACACGCCAAAACAATACAAGAGATTGGGATAATATCAGTAGAATTAAATTGGAGTCTTAAAAGTCAATTAAATACTAGTAGAAGATAATTACATAAAAAATAGAGAGTGCAAAGGTAGCTTTTGCTATACTGAAACAAACGTTTGGTATTGTTTGTTTTCATTGTCATTTGATCATGTTTAGGCAAAAAACCCACATGTTTAGGTTTCTGAAAAAACATGGTTTGGACTCATTGCGGTTAGTATATCAGCATGCAATGTCTTCCCCCAAGATTATACCCAGAAATGAGACTAGGGTGCTTTAGCATATCAATGATAATAGCTATGGAGTGTAAAAGTGGCTGGTGCTAGCTACTGTAGCATAGCAGCGTTAGCTGAAGTGTATCATTAATTATTATCCTAATTTCCGTCAACTTTTCAGCAATTGACAAGTGAAGCTGTGAGTTAATTACACTTCTTGACTGCTTCAACTTTTTCATGCTCACAAATCACAAATTTCTTCACAACCTCTTAACTCCTTCATGTGACAATCACAAGTAGAGTCACCAGACGTGATATTTGGAAATGTGACAACTGCAAAAGCCTTTAGAGGAAGTATGACTGAGCGCACTTTGATGCACAATCTCCTGGGCTACTATCCCCCCCGCCATCTCCTCCCGCCTTTTTTTGTCCAGGCTTGGTGTGAGCGTTCAGGCCAGCAGCGTCACAAAAGCGGCTTTGAGGAGATTGCATGCTGGCCGTCGACCCCTCTGAGCTCACACCCACTACACATTACTCACCAGAAGGCGTTAGCTTGGCCTGCAAAACCAGACTAGGAAACACTGTATGTCACTGAACTGGTGGGGGGAGTAAGTCTGTAAACTTCTTTGCTATGTTTTTTTTTTTTTTTTTTTTATGTTGGGGGTAGCTACTATAAATGCAGAGTTGTTAGAGGGATAAAACAATGAAGCACAGAATGGAGTACAATAGAACTTTGTTGTTTGACCATGTTGGAAAATTGCCTCAACATGCACTGTCAGGTCAAATATCCTTCAGCAGCTTTTAGGTTTTGGTTGTCAGCTCATGTAGCTTGTGAGTATGTGTACTACGTAAGTGTGTCCCTACTTGCAGCATGGCACATTTAGGTGTGTGTTTTCTAACTGAGGAGAATCAAATTAAAAGTACACTTCTGAGAATTCGAGCAGGTTTTCTGCCTTGATATAGACAATTTTCACATCTTTCTTAGTATTTTTTCACACTGTGTGAAAGGTAGTGTCACATTCAACGCATCATGTGTCATCAGTTAGGGACAAAACACAACTTTTCATTGCAACATATGGCAACACACATGCTGGTATTTATATATATTGCCTCAAACCATATCAGGGCTGATTGTTGAAACAGGGGAAAAGACTGAAAGCTTGCACTATGCTCACACAACTGCCAAATCAAGGTCTTCCATGGGGACGCCTCCTTTGTCTGCCTGAACTTTAGATAATGCAGGGTGTCATGCAAAATGAAATTACACGCAGCTCTCCTGTGCACAGTGCTGTGCATCTAGTTATCCTCCGAATGTAACCTTCACAGTGTAGGTGTGAGACGAAAGCTTAGCAAAGCATTCTCTGCGGTGACGCCTGTGGTTGGTGACTGCTTTTTAAATTCCGTCCTCCGCGTTCTGCATGGCTGTGTTTGTCTGAGACCTTTTTTGGATTAGTTCACAAAAAACAAATCCTCCCAACAATGACTAACTCACGTCTCGCTGCAGCGTCAGCATCTGCCACAGAAACTCAAGTTTAGCCTACACCATGCGTTCTCCTTCAGCTTGAAACTGAATGGGATCGTTATGTAATGCTGCTGTTTCCTTAGTAATCTCATAGTAGGTCTTAAAGACTTTTATGCAGATAAAACTGCATCCACAGGAGTTTGCATAAGACCTGTGCTTTATACGATGATATTTACAGAATGTAGTGGCAGCTGTTATTAGGCAGCAGCCATTCTTTTTAACATATTTTATTTAACCAGTTTAATCATTAGACTTGAATCAAGAATAGCACATAAAATAAAGCAGCTCTGTTAAGAAGATGGGAAAAAGAATGCTCACTGCTGTTGTACTGTATCTCTGAACTACACTTTCTAGAGCAAGTTGCCAATCAAACTGTGTGGGTGGCACCGTTTTCTTCTCTTATGTGCAGCACAGTCTCTATTGTTGACATTTCTTAGCTGTATGCTGCTATGGCTCAGTAACGATGGCCACATATTGTTTGAGTTAACGGTTCTTTAAACTGAAAATGTGTTCAAAGCAAAGAACCAGTGGACACAAACTGTGTTTGGAGGAATAAATGTAAAAGTTTTTATGGGTTTGACCGGGAGCTGAGCTGAACCGATACATGGAAGTAACACAATGGACGGAGGGCAGTGACATATTAGGACAGGCCAGGAAATGTTCCATGAAAGACCATTTCTGCTGAGAAGAGTTGTGTTTTGCTAAGAAGTGTTACGTTACTTAAGGTAGCATGTGCAAATTAGCTTAAATGTTAAACATTTTAAATAGTTGCTGTTTACTTAAATTAAATGAAACTGACTCAGGTGTGTTGGAGCAAGGAAATGTATATTTTATCATACATACATACATAGACTTCATTTATATTTTAAATGTTAAATGAATAGTGCAGGTTTGAGTACAGTGCTTTTTAAAATTCTTTTAAATAATTTCAAAATGGTTTAATTTAAAATAAAATTGAAGGTAAATCTTCACTAACAGAATGAATACAAAGAAAATACAGCAAACAAAGAGCAGAAAACAAGAACAAAGCTGTAGTTTGTAATCGTAAGTTCAACTTCCAGGTAAAAGCATGATCAGTTCCAAAGTAGAAATAAATAAAGAAAGGAAAAAATTACTGATTGAAATCAAAGTGTCCTTTAAATATGAGTTGGAAAATTGAATTATAGAGAAATTAAACACAGACAAAGGCAAAAAGACACTGATTATACTGTTTGTTGCTCCAAATACAATGTTCATGTAGCATACAAACTTTATTGTGATGAATTGTTGTAAACTTACTAGAAATTCTTTTTTTTTAATCCTTTTTTTTCTATTTTTTTTTTAAATTTGTGGTTCTTGTCAACTCTTTCTAAATACACTTAATCGATTAAACTTAATTTATAATTTGATTTTCATAGAAAGTGCAAGACAAAGTTCTGGATTAAATAAATTCAGTGTAAAGTGGTGAAAGCCTCCTGATTTCCCCAGATATCCACACATATATGCACACATATTCACTTAAATTTAGTGAGCCGGTACATTCAGACTTCCAAAACAACCCAGCATAAAATCACCAACACACCCATCCACATACACACCAACACACACCTCAAACTACACAGATGTTATAAGAATAGAAGCCAAAACGAAGAGCAGAAAACTCTGAACTATGTCTGTGAGGAAATGCTGAAAACTGAACAAATAAAAATGTGGATGGTGGGAGTAGGGTGTTAAAGAAAAAAAAAACAATAGAATAAAGCCTTAAAAAGACTAATCTCAGCTGTGCTGTGGACTTCAAACTGATCCACATGTTGACCACAATGTTCTGGTTCTGATTGTAGAGTTCTTTTAAAAAAAATTGCCATGAGAAGGCCTGAGGGTCCCAGAGGGTTCATTTAATAAAAGCAACTCTGACAAACATGCAGCAGAAACACTATTATGAGTTTCTTCTGAATTATTAAAAGGTTTTTAAACTCAGCTCTAAATGAAACAGGTATTGCATGCTCTTTTCATTAGCACTTGTGCAGGAATTATGTGTAATTTTCTTTTCTTAGGAAGACGAGAAAGAAAAGAATTATGTGATCATCCTGTCTACACATGGAAAAATGTTGCCTTCTGTAGATTAATATCTAAAACACAGCTTTAAGGGTTTTTAACAGGGCTTTGGTCATTAGAAAACAGAAATATAAAGCTTGATGTTTGCATAACTATGAAAATGGATGCTGCCCCCTGATGACGTCTGAAAGAGAAAGCAAGTAAAGATTAAAATCTATAGCAGGATAGTTGTGGGTGTTGCATTCATTAAACTCTTATTATTAACTTGATATACTGTTAAAATGAGTAAAAAACAGTAAATGATGGTGCTTGTATGCTGCAGCAAACATTCAGACAGCTTCCATAATGGACCAATCAAAGGACAGCCCCACTTGCTGTAAGAAAATAGATGTAGTTTTTTGTAAAGTATTCATGAAAGATGACTACAGTTGGTAGACAAATAGGAGATAAAATAAGAAAATAATTTCTCCTGAAATGCAGTGTGCAAAATGCTTTGTAGTCAGTCGTGTGTGGAAAAGTGTTACATATAAGTACATAATAATAGGGAAAATTACCATAAAAGGTTCCAAATTCGACAAGTACACCATGCACACATGATAGATTTTGATAGAATAAGCAGTATTTTATGCTCGGACGTGAAATATTTGGTTAGTGAAAGCAGGATATTTCATAATTCCATTTTAATACATTAATTTACTTATGCAGTGTGGGTATGTGATTGTAATCTCTGCCTTTTTCTTTGTCCTTTCCTTTTTCAGGAGAACCACAATCCTTTTACACATACGCATAAACACATTCAGTATAAGTTTGGTCTTCCTGTGATGCCCTTCTCTGTCCCCCATCCTCCCCCTCTGATGTAAAGCCTCTGGAGGTAAGGGCCTTGCCTTGTGTGTAAGTGTGAAACGCGTGTGTGCTGGCACCATCTTTCTCCGCCAGCAACAGCGGACGCGCCGTCTCCCCAGCTTCCGTTTCCCTCTGCATGCCTGCTGCTGGAGTATTCACGCTTCAGGCTGTTTTCTTTGAGAGAGAGGCAGAGGAAGACTGAGTATAAAAATATGCAAATGCTATTGTTGAAGCGCAGAGCGAGGGAGGGATGGAGGGAGGGGAGGTGTGCTCCTCTTGCACCTTCTCACCTCCCCCTGCCACTGCCACAGACATGGGGTTGCACCTTCATACCCATCCATCCAGTTTGCAGAGTTAGAGCACAATTTCACCCAGATGTAGAAAGAGGGGACTCAAGGGGACAACAGGACTCAGACATTAAAATATACCGAAGAAAACAGCATTGTGTGTTTCAGCTGGAGCCTCTTTAGGTTGTAGACCCAGATTTAAAAAGAAAGATTCACTGACACACACAGAGAGAAAGATATGAAGATGTAGCTTACAGAGAGAAAAAAAAGGAATAAAGACGACTGTGCTTAATGCAGTTGCAATTCTAAAGATTCATGTATCTGGATCCAATAAAATAATGGTGCAAAAAAAATGTAAAAAGATGGTTTAAAAAGATGTAAACACAACCTTGGATAAAAACAAAAACAAAAAAAAACCAACAAAAACAAAAAAAACAAAAAACAAACCTACAACAGATTACACTGTGTCATTACTTATTTACCCAAAACTGAGCCAAAAGGCACAAAAAGTGTGTGGAAAACTAAGTCCACCCTCTTTACTTCCACAGGAATTAAGAGGGTAAGTAGAAATGTGAGCACATCTATAACAGCTGCTCTGCAGTATTTAGGTGTATGTTACCAAAATTGCCAAGTAGGAAATACATAAGCAATAATCTTAGAGATGCAGTTGTTGCTGCCTTTAACTACCATTTCAAACTGGTTGCCCATCTTACCAGAAGTGTATGTCCAAGCAAGTTGAGCCCAAGATCAGACTGCAAAAAACCCAGGAGATTTATCTCAGACTTTACAGACCTCAGTAACTATGGTAATTGTTAAATTTCATGCGTGCAGTCAGAAAAAAAGACTCAAGTATTACTTATTCGGAAGAATTGCAACAGAAAGCCCCTTTGCTAAAATGAAAATGCCAGTATGGTTCAGGTTTGCAAGCTGACTCTCAGGAAACCAAAAGACTTCTGGAGAAATGTGCTTTGGACAGACCAGATCAAAGTGGAGATGTTTAGAGATAGCCAAACACAGCATATCAGCACAAACACTTACCAACTGTCAAGCATGGTGGTGTTTGAACTGGTGTTTGAAAGTCACATCAGTGAGAAACTAAAGAAGCACATTTAGAAAATGACCTAAGACAAATAAACGGGATTAACAAGAGCTGTGACACTGTTTACACAAAAAGTTTGTAAACTTTTCAAGTAAAGGCGTGGACTGTCCATCCACTCTAAGGTGTCAGCCTTTACTGCTTGAGCACTTAGTGTAGGTTAGTTAGTAGGGGATTTGGGATTGTTTTGGAGCCACAAACAGTCACTGAGTAAACAATGAGCTCCTTTGTATACCAAAGTATTCTAGAGTCAAATGTAAGGATATCTGTCTTAAAGTTAAATCTTGGCTGAAAGTGACTGATGAAACAAGACAAGGATTCCAAACACAGCAGCAAATTTACAACAGAATGACTGAAAAAGAAAAGACTCGAGGTGTTTCAATAGTCCAAATTCAGAAATGCTGTTCATAAAAATGCTGCAAGCCTCTGAAATGTAATGAATTGAAGAATAATAGACCAGAATTAAATGCCAAAAATGTGGATTTTTGGCTTATCCATCCATCCATTTTCTGCCGCTTATCTGGAGTCGGGTCGCGGGGGTAGCTGCCTAAGCAGGGAAACCCAGACTTCCCTATCTCCAGCCACATTCACCAGCTCATCCAGAGGAATCCCGAGGCGTTCCCAGGCTAGCTGAGAGATGTAGTCTGTCCAGCATGTTCTGGGTCTTCCTCGGGGCCTCTTTCCGGTCGAACCTCGGATTGAGGAGGAGCGGTGTAGTTTTCTTCCCGGTCGTGGAACAGTGGACCAGCTCTACACCCTCTTCAGGGTCTTTGAGGGGGCATGGGAGTTTGCCCTACCAATCTACATGTTCTTTGTGGACTTGGAGAAGGCATTCGACCATGTCCCCCGGGGACTCTTGTGGGGAGTACTCCGGGAGTATGGAGTACTGGACTCGCTTGTACGAGCTGTCCGGTCCCTGTACGACCGGTGTCAGAGCTTGGTCCGCATTGCCAGCAGTAAATCAGAATCGTTTCCAGTG
>JBAFTB010000027.1:6756774-6809456 GCA_037177355.1 Melanotaenia trifasciata
AAACTAAATAAGTAAATGACTAATACTACTTAAATGATTAAATGAATGATAAATGAGTAAATGAATAAGAATGCTTAGAAAATATTTGCAACAGTACCCAATAAACAGGCTGGTGAGTATAAATCCCTTTTGCTTCATGAAATAGCAGAGGTAAACTGAAGTGGTCTAAGGATTGTATTGTAATACTCATTATGTTATGCAATAAAGAAAAAAACATTTCTATTCTATTGATACTGACTCGTTATTACTTTTTTGTGTCAATCCACTATTGTTTTGCCTTATACACACTCTTGAATGCTGTTTAGTGTCTTTAATCATGTCACATGTTCTCATCTCTTTCTTGTTTAGATGTGAACTGCTGCTCAGCAGACATGTCGGCTGATGATGCAGCACAATGTTAAACTGTCGACACAAAACTTACCAATAAGAGCATGGAAAGATCTTTTAACAGTAATATGTAGAGTATTAACAGTAGCTGGAAAAACAGCTCTGGAAAGGAGGGAGATATAAATATACATGGTTGAACAAATTCAATTGTCTCATGCAAAGTTAATCACTTCTTATTAAGTGTATACAACGGGGTCCTCCAGTCACAGACCATGCGGATGTATTTAATTACTTCATTGATCCCTTTAAACTCACTCTACAGTTACAATTGAGAAGCAGTTTAGTTGTCCCTCATATAAATATCTGAATGAAATATGTTTTCAGTTTCAGTTTATGTAACTCTGGTCAAGGTAATGTACATACAACGCACAAATGTTTTATAATTCAGCCTAAATATTTGCAAAACTGCCATTTTTTAAAATCACTTTCCCCCACACATGCGGTTTAAATCACATATTTAGTCTATGTTCAGCTTTCTTCATACATCCTGCAGTGTCATAACATTTATGCTTGGATTCCTGGATATGTATGCCCTCATGCCAACTTTTTCGATCGTATCAGTTCGTCTACTTGGGCAAGGATGGTAGTCCATGAATGGACTAGCTCAACTTAAATGTAAAGGCCCATTTATGCTCCCCCCCTTTGTACGTAAAAATGGACATCCATTTTAAACGTCATACGTCGTCATATTCATTGTAGCATGCGTGTTTTTTGTTACCATGGTTGCTATGTCAATTCTTCCACTAGTGGGCAGTGCTGAGGTCCGACTTCACTCCTATGATCCAACGTTAGTTTCAGAAAGTGATTGTTTCCAACCACCCTTATGCGTGCATAGCATTTCTTCAACAACTCACACATTTTCCACAGTTGTTGTACTCGTCTTCTTCTTCTGCTTTTTTTCCTTCTGGTTCATCCTCTTCTTCTTTTCTTGTTTGTTTCTTTTGCTGGTAGCATGATGATTATACTGCTCAGCAATGCCCCCGTGATTATCAGTGGTATTCCTCCGTCTTATGCATCTAGCGACTGATAGCTTAGCTCTGTGAAACACACCAAATTTGTGGATAACCAAAGCAGGAAATGGACAAATCTCCCCATCTTCTGTGTTGAGCATAAATGGGCCCTTATACTGCTGACCATTTTTTTTTGACAAAACAGGGATTGTTTGTAGGAGACAAAACACAGGAATGAAACAAAGTCACTGGTTTGAAGTAACCTTTGTGCAAAGACATTTATTCCTGTTCATGCAGGATACCAAATGCCAAATAAATGGCCACAAACAGGTGTGATCAAGTGCCCCGCAGGAGGTGGACGTCCAACAAAGAGATGGAGGTGGGTCTGCCAGCAGGGCAGCAGAGGGCCAGGCTGTCTGAATCCCCTGACAGCCACTTGTCACTCTCCACTCAGACCATATGGGCTTCTCCTCTGTCTTATCTCTACACAGTCACACACAGAAATACACACCAGTGCTGCACCAGTGGGAGCTAGTGGTGACGATGGTGACTACGGGGGTTGGAAGGGCAACAGATGCCAGTTTCTCTGTGTTTGTTTCCCTGTTCGTTTCACCTTCCCACCTCAAGCTCCATCCATCTTTGCTTCCTTTTCTCTGTTCCTCCTTTAATGCATTCATCCAGTCACTCATATATCATCCCTTCTCCCTCTCTTAACCTTTCCCTTCTTTTTCCTTTATTCTCTCCATCCTCAGTCTATCATGTTTAAGCCAGCTGGCATCTCCTCACTGGATTCTTCTTCTCAGACTCACTCTAAGCCATATGTTTTCACAGACCTCCACTGCTGCACTAGACCAGTGATTTAGGTTTTACACAAATCGCTCTTACTGGGAGCTAAACAATTCGGCAGGGGCTAATAACCTTCCTGATGCAATATGTGGGACAGATGTCACTTAACAAATAAACCTAAGCATACAGTAAGATACACGGAAGCAAATATCTGCATACTGATTCATTTCTATGCCAAATTACAAGCAGGACTTTCCAAAAAAGACAACTTAACTAAAAGAAATGAGCAAAATCTTCAAACAAAACTACTGAAATGTCAGATTACAAAATTGTATCAGCATCTGACAGTGAACATGGTCTCTATGACAAGAACTTTTCCTGTTAACTTACAACAGCCAGATTCATTTTCAAACTGTTTTCATCCTGTTGATTTCTAAACCAGCATTAGTTTGGTTTTATTTATCTTCTAGACTCCAGTATGTTCATGTAAGCAAGTCTTCCTCACACTCCGGGTCCTCAGGGTTCGGTGCTTGGACCAGTTAGAGATGTTCTGATGACATTTTTTTTGTCCGATACCGATACCTGGGGTTTAGGTATCTGCCGATACCGAGTACGAATCTGATACCAGCGTTATTTTATTAAGAGGTCAATAAATTCTATTTTATTCTCCAGCTACACATGATCTGATTGACATGAGACTGATATTTTTTTGCTATTGCTAGTGCATCCAATAACAATGCTTTGGGTTAAATATAAGATAAACCACAAACCACTAGTTTCCCCCTTCTCAGACGATAATAAACAAGTGCAACAAGAAACATGGTGCTAGTACTAGGGAAGCCGATCAGCTGATCACCGACAGCCGGTCAAGGAACAACAGGAGAGAGAGGAGGAGGAGAAGATATATTAGTACAGAACTTTTTTTTTTCTTTAAATGAAAGAGTGCAAGTGCTGAATCTTCTCACCGGGAAAAGTGTGGGAGATGAGGGAGCATTAATTCCAGTTAAAAAAATCAACGCAATTAATTACATAAATTACTTACTGCTGTTAACGTGCTATTTTTGACAGCCTTAATATTTATAATTCATGTTTTATTAACACGTGAAATCCATGATGGCCACAGAACTGCTTTAATTATTGAGTAAATAAACTCGGATCAAAGAATTTCTATTAAAAACTAGCTTAAAACTGGACGCACAGTGAACGTTTTCCACAAAGAACAGCGGCTGCTAGTAGGAGAATAAATTTTAAGACGTCTGTTATTACGGTGGCTTTCTGGCTTTCTTCTGCAAATTCCTCATGTTTTTTTAAAGCATTTGCCAGCGTTTGTTACTGTGGTTTGTTGCGCATCCTTTAATCTGAATCAAATGGCTCAGTTCCCTCATCCACATGTCATTCAGCTCTGCAGATGCCTGGTAACAAGCCATACATTTGATTCATGTGCGTTGGGGAAGGGTTGCATCTAAAAGTTGCAGGATAGTAGATCTTGAGGGAACTTGGGTACCCCTGCTTTAGGGCAACAAACTCGTGCTCTTTCACGTGATTTCAACCAAAATGCTTTATAAAGTAGCTGGTGTTAAATAAGTAATGACGCCAAATTACTAAGATACTATAGCGTCCAGCAGGACGCGTTGATTAATGGATGCAGAGGTATTCTAAGACCAGCTGCTTTATTGAACATATACTGGTAACTGTTGGCTGTAACTACGCCAAACAACCAGCTCTAGGAAAAAAAAAACAAAAAACAGATGACACCATCAACCCTCTCTCTAGCTGGCTCATTTTCCGACTCACTCTCGCTACCCCATCCATTTACTTTCTGATCTAAACACATATCTATCTTATCCTATCTACCTCACACACACTCAGTATTAGAGTCTCCCAAACCCATAGAACATTTTAACATGTAACATTAGCGGGAATGTCACTGTAGGATTACTAGTATATCATTAATGGAATTTCCTGTGTCTGTGTGTGGTCGTGTTGGGCTGGAAATAAGAATTATGAATTCTGGTTCCATGGCATTGGGTGGTGTTTAGACAGAAATACTTGCCGATACTGATTCTATGCAGATAGTAATCATTTATAGTTATTCATTAGGTCTGATGAAACTAATCAGTTTGTCTGATTAAAAAGACGTGTTAAAGTTATAAAGGCCTGGATGACTCCAAATTTCTTCTGTAAATCCAAGCAAGATCAAAATTGTAACTTGATACTTGAGTGTCTCAGGAAGACACTGTCTAGCAATGTAGTTAGTTGGCTTTATAACATTTTAATGAGCTGGCTTTAGATGCACATAATGAACTGGACTAACTGGAACTTAGTGAACTGGAGATATATCACTAAATTCTTGGCAGCTGTAACTCAGGAGGAAGAGCAATGGCCTTGGCTTCCCGACACTGTGTATCAAAGTTTCCTTGAGAAAGACATTTGATGCCAATGTTTCCATCATAGCACTGTTGCCTCACAGCAAGAATGTTTCAAACCTTTTTACGTGGAATTTGCATGTTCTCCTTATGCATGGGTGGATTCTTGCTGGGTACACTGGCTTCTTTCCACACACCAAAAACAGGCATGTTAAGGTAACTGGTGAGTGATAATGTAAATAGTTGTTTGTCTCTTTGTATTGGCCCTGTGATGGACTGGTGACCTGTCCAATGTACATCTTGCTTCTCACCTGACTGCAGATGGGATAGGCTGCAAAGCTCCTGCAACTGAACTGGAATAAGCAGGTATAAAAATGGATGGGTGGAGCTATTACATGTTCTCTTAAGACTGGGCTTTGTCATTTTATGCATTAGTGTAAGTGTTGTAAACTGGAGTGCTAATATATACATTTGTGTGTTTTGCAACAACATAAACTAGCTACTAGATGACATTCCCAATGTTTTCTCATCAGATGACAACTACTTGGTTAAGTTTAAGTTTAAGTTAGTTGAATTTAAATATATTTCTTTTACAGGTTAGTTCACCACAGTGAATGATAATATGCTGATACACTTTTCACTTAGTTTGCTAAATGCCAAAGGCTACTTTCTTGTGACACAAATGCTTATGTTTGTGGGTGCTGTTGGGAGTGGGCATGCCTACTTTGTGTTACAACTGCTTCAATGTCTCTTGCAAAACTCGTATAAACTGCAGAGATTCATTGTCTATGCTCCAAAGGAATTTATGAAAAATGTGCATCTGGATCTCTTTGATTATCAACAGCACTAAATTGCAGGTTCACCATCCCGGCACTTCTTTACAAGAGATGGTTATGAAAATGAATAAAGGTGTTGCAATTTTTATGTAATGCTAATATCAGCCTGAACACCACCTTAATCATAACTGACTGACTCATAAAGCAGCACTTTGTATTTAAGGTGATAGTTTAGCGCCTGACTATTTTGATTGTGTCTCATGGTTTAAACAAAATGACTGGTGTTATTTTAAATACATTTCTTTCTTTCTTTCTTTATTTTTTTTAACAAATTTGACTGCTCTGACTGGTTGGAAAAAGCTGTTTGTGCAATACTGTGCTACCTGGCTTGATAGCTTTCCTTTCTTTTAGTTTACTTAAAGGTGTCTTGGTCAAAGCACAAATAATTAGCATTTTCCTTTGTTTTTATTCCATTAATCTTCTTCCATTTCTCTGTCTTCCCTGTGTTCTTCCCCTTTATATTCACTCCTCTTTAAGTACTCACACACCTCCAACCTACACTTCCTCTCCATCTTCTCTTCAGCGAAGACGGTCCATCACCATTCAAAACACATAACCAGTCTCACCCTCAAGTGACAGCATCACACATACACACAAACCCATGATACATCCATGCACGTACACACACTACTCTCCATCCGTCACATTTACATTTCAAACTGCCTGCGCTTCCACCAACACATCCATTATTTACCAGCCTCTGGCCAAAGAGGAGAGCACCGTATCCACACTCCCTAGGTATTGTAAGTAAGTGTGTGGTTTTATGTGAGTGTAAGAGAGTTTGGAACAAGTACTTGAGTCTGCTGCTTCCCTCAGCAGCCTGCAATTATATTTTATAAACTTTATAACTAAGCTTTTTCATCCTTTTCTCATTTTGCTCCTGTTTCTGCCTTCGCAATCCTCATCCTTCACTTTAACTTCTTTTTAACTTTTAAAAGTACATTATGGGCTTTTTGGTATCAAAAGTGGTGTCAAAAATACTAAACATTACCGAAACCAACAAAAATGAAAACTCTGGATCAATTTTTTGTTTTGTAAGTAGAAGAAGTTAAAAGTTTTGTGGTTAGTTTTTCAAGTAACTGAAAAAGTGAATTTGTGTGTGCGGATACCAAAACATGAAACTGCATAAACTTTTAGCCACTTTTTTTTTGTTTAATATTTGGTTTTGCAGACGTTTTGTGGGTGTGCAATTTTTATTTGTTAGCATACATTTAATTAGCCTTTTCAGCTACCTTTTTCACCGTGATAAGAGGAAAAAATAGTCTCATTTTATTAGATTAGTTGCATATATGTTTACATGTGCAATTTTAGTGTGTGTGTCTCTTCATGTATCTAATGCACTTATGTGTGATTCATTCTTCGCACCCTGACCGCCGTCTTTGAGTGTGCTGCCGAAAGCCTGCACGTTTGCTCAAAGCCTGCGCGGTTCACACTCCTCGCCACGTCAAAACTGACAAGGCAGGGAGACAGAAGAAGCGACACATTCTGTCCATCTTGCACATCCCTCCTTGCTGTTTTTCTAGCCTCCTTGCACCTCCTCCGCATCAGGTGAGAGCTCTAAGCAAAATGTTGACTCTCATGTACAAACTGTTCATTAGATACAACTGATTTACCTGCCATGTTTGTTTTATTTGTTTATCTATATTGTCTTTACGCTTTCATTCAAGTTGGATTTATAGTTTTAATATGTTAAACTTTCCATTAAATGACATGCTAAATTCAATCCACTTTATAGAGCAAAAATGGCCAGAAATGCCTGAAACTTTGAAAATAGACTAGCAGGGAGAAGACTGATCAAATACACTCTTGCTGTTTGACTTGTCTGGCCAGTTTTTCTATAATACTGTACAAAAATCTTGAACCAGTACTTCCTTTCTTTGTATTTTGATTACAATGAGTCAAACAATCAATTCTCATTTCTATGGCATCATATACTGACTTTTTGTCACACCATCACCAAAACCTCCTATGCCATGAGGGAGTAGCTGTAGTTTGGAAGCTCAACAAAGTTTGAAGAACAGATGTATGGTGCCAGATACAGGACTGGTCTCACAAGCCCTGCTTGAGACCAGTATCTGTGAAGTACCCTGGAGTGGAGAGGATGCTTATTTTGGTATAAAGCACCATAACCAATTTAATTTTCTTTTTTAATTTCTTTACTGTTGTTAAACAGCCTAATGGCATTAACATTTATTTGGACTGAAACACAGTGACATTTATTATGTACATTACTGGAGTTGTCGTTGACCAGCAGCGTCCCGAGGCTGAGAAACCACACTTCGTAACTTTTACTTCTGTGACGTTGCATGATGTAAGAGCTGAGTTTTGCTTTACATCACACCTAGCATCACGTGCTAGGAGCAGATACCAATGCACTGGTCATTATAAAGAGATAAGATAGATGTCAACATCAGGCTGACTTTTACTGGCTGGAGAGAGCTCTGAGTACAGGTAGGCTGCAAGATAGATGCCAAATTAGCTGTTGGTAGGGGGCGTGTCTGGTTAAGCTTAAAAAACAAACAAACAAACAAACAAAAAAGCAGCCTATCACAATGTGTGTGTTTAAGTGAGACTTTAAGAATATTAAAAGTCTAATAGTTTCACATGGGACTTTGAACCCAGACTCCTGGGTTAAATTCCACCATCATGTCTCCAGCCTCCAAATGGGGACTCAAATGCAGACTCTTCCTACTCTTTTTGCAAACTTTTTTGAATACATTTTTGTATTCGCGCAACTTCTTTAAATGTCCAACACTGACACATTCTTCTGCAGTCAACGTGTAGTTGACTATGATTTGAATTAGCTGATTAGCTTGCAAACTCAGAGATCAACTACTAATTACATCTTTGATTGGAGACTGCTTTGGTTTTTGTCTGAATAAAGAACAAATTCTATTACACTTTCACTATGTTTTTCATAACTCCTAGGTTTCAAGTTTCAAATAGTTTATTTTGTCACTACACTATGAGAAACCAAAGCGCTACACAACTAAATATAGTTCCTATTAAGCATTTGTTTGAGCACTATGTGCTACAAACAGCAGACTGCAACATCTTCAGCGTGTTAATTTCTGACAAATACCTTGTACATAAAGGAAGGAAAACTAATGAGGTAATATCACCCAAAATATGCATTTAGTGATCTTAGTAGAGCTCAGTATGAACCTTTGATGATTCCTCTGATTTATGTGATTTTTTATCAAAACAAATCATCTACCAATGTTGATTTCAAAGACTAAGACTACAACACTTCACCCTTAATTGATACAAATCCAAAAGCTATCATAATAGACGAGAGACCTCTACCTTCATCATTGACAAACACCAAAGGATTGTGGCTTCGCTGGCCAACTGTCTTGGCAACAGCTCATCAGGCTGTCTGATGCCAAAGTGATGAAACGGTGTGATGTTCAATCCAGCAGGCCCCCCAATGATCGCTGCACCAGTAAACCACAGCAACACACCTTGGCCAGCTTTCCTGGCTGCCATCCTGAGCTTCGAAAACCAAAACAGCATGCTCGACTTGGCTCCTCACCACTTCCTATGCCTCTTCTTTCATCAAAACTTCCTTTGTACCTCCTCACCAAGCCAGATGAGCAAGCACCAAAAATAGTGGATATTTATATCTAACGCATCCCAAAGAAGTCACAACATTAATGATGAAGCGTTAGACATATCACGTTGTCTAAATACCGCCTCAATCCTTGGTGTGGACAGCAGTCTGTTCCTTCACACCTCTGCAGCTAATATGAGGTGTGATCAGTTTTGATGCAAAACACCAATGAGTTTGTCCCAGTGGTGAACTTACCTGTTAACTGATAAGCACAAATATACCCTAACGTACCGAGCTAGGCTGTGTTACATCGTTTGAATAGAATTAGAAAAATGAGTCTCTTGTACAGCAACATCAAAATAAAACCTTCTTTTGGGGGAATTTTAAATCAAACTTATGGAAGTATTGAGCCAACCCCCATTTCTTTATATTTTTGCTTCCAGTGAGCCAGACTTTCTTTTGACCTTTAAAGTCATCTAAAATAATACTTTTCCAGGCTTTCTGAAGGTATTTCAAAGTTGTTCTTTGGACATTGACTGCTTATTTATTTTACTTTATTCCAGTCCAGTCCTTGTAAATTGACATTATCAGAGGAATGCATTGTGCTTGTTAAGTGATTTAACAATGAACTTCACCAATTCAGCATAAAAAGGCACCTAACTTAAGGGATTAACCAGTGTTGTGTCAACACAAAACAGACAACTTATTATAGAGCCTTTTTTAAAATGGATCTTTAGGTTCTTTGTCACAAAGAGGCTGTTGCTAAGATGTCATATGCAAAGATAACAGTTTTACAGGCATTGAATAGTATGTTTTGTGGAGCAATAAGCTGATGACTTGGCAGATCTCATCACGCTGCGCAGTGTTGTTCTTAAAACATTTAAGGAAACTGGACAAGAGAAGGACAAAAGTAGAAATGTCAGGACTAAAGACACTTCATGAATGGGATGTGAAAGTGACATCTTAAATAAAGAGGGACAAATCCAGCAAAGAACTAACAAGGAGCCTGAGAGATTAATCTGGAGCTTTGGTTGACCCATCTGCTGTTGGTCAGGAGTCATTCTTAACCCATAAGAGCCCGAAGTGACACATTTCTTACATACAGTTTCTGAGACATTTTGCTTCAATTTATAGTTTAACTTTGCTCAAAATCCTGTTGAACACAATCTGATACTTGTCTTCTGTCCCCTAATAGATACCCAGAAGCAGAAAACCATATTATAATATTTTAAACTATCACATGGTAATAAATGGTATTATGGTGGTGAATCCTCTCCAGTAAACCAGACCTCAAATGAGGGGTCATCTAGACCAAGGACAAAACAAAAGGCAGGTAACATCCAAAGAAGTGCTTTGGAAAGTGCCTGCAGAACTTTTCCTGAAGAATACTTAAAGAAATCACAAGAAAGCATCAATCTTTTTAGACTTGTATTAACTCATACTATACATTTCATTGTGCATTCACACCACAGTCCACTAGACTAGTTATGTTTGGGGAAGCCGTTCAGTTGGGGGTTGAAACATTCCTCTGGCCTGAGTTTCCTTTCATTCTGCACAAACTCAAACAAACCGGACCTTTTAAGTAACATATTCCCCTCCTAGCCACAGGCGTTGCTGCATCAAAAATTACTACAGGAGATGATGGAGAAGAGGAAAACTGGCTCATCTATTGTTAAACGCAGCAGAACTTCTGTTTCTGCCACAGAGCAAAACATGGAGCTGTATCAAAATTCTTGGCTTCTTGAGTTCATATTTCTATCAGAACTTTTACCACATTTCCATCCATGTCAAGCTGGCTGCCATCATTGATGCATGTATATTGTGATTGTGTTTACCCACAATGCTCTGAAGTGAACTCAAAATGCCATTTGCATTATATTCTGCTTCCTGTATTTAGTCCATTTAAAGGATATAGAGACCTATGTTTGTAGACGGATTACCGGACCTTCAAACAAAGTAGGATTTGAATCGAAATGGTGTGAATGCACCCTCAATTTATGTTAACATGTGTAATTCAATTTCTGCACTTCTTGTTTTTATGTCAGTAGAAATGACTTTTGCATAGTTCTTTATAAAACTTCTAGTTTGTGATGTTTTGCTTCATGGAAACTTTTACACAAGTATTAAACAAAAATAAATTATGACACTGTCTACAGTGTGAAATCCAGCAACAGGCCAGTCATTCAAAACCTGACAAATTACTTTAAACCACACAAAACACACCTGTATGCTCCAACTGAGGCAGGTCACTAATTTCAACAGAAGGTACAAATTACCACCAAAGAGGAATAGTTTCCAGGCACGTAAAAACACATGGGTTCGATTCAGGAGTACTTAGTCTTTAGCAGAGAGCCATGATCTCCTGCATCATGTGTGGGCCACACTCTTGTTGTCTCAGTTTGGGACGTCCTCTTGGCACGACTACAGTCAGATGTGTCACAGCACCTGTGTGTCCTGCCCACTGTGCTCCTGTGTTTGTATGTTTGTTATCCATGCACCTGGTCATATTTAAATGGACACAGCTGTTGTATGAAAACTTTAGGAAAAAACAACTTGTGTGCACATGTTTTAGTTGTGAGAGTTTAAAATGACATTTCACTGACATCTGCAGGACTGAAGCCCTGAGGACGTGAGGTACCCAGGCTCTCCTCACTTAACTCTCATTTGCAACAAAACACATACTCAGTTGAGAACTGACAACCAGCAAACAATATACAACACCTGTTACTGGTTTGCACGCATGAAGATGTAGGGTTATATTCTCTAAGTTGGATCCATGTATACAGTAGCTTGTTGCTTGACACTGCCAATGCATATGATCTGGTTCATATGATCTGAGCTTTTAATACTAGAAAACATCTATTTTGTGAACACATTTTTTGTCATCAGATTAATTATAACACGTCTAAAATAATAGGATTCAGTATGAATAAAGGTTTTTAAAGATCTGGAAATGATGCTGCAAGTGCATAATTGTCTACCTGCCTCCATGAGTCCATCCAAACCAGGTTGTGGTCTTTTCTGTTCCCACAGCTCTTTTTGTCTGTGTGAGCAGCTTTTAGAAGCCATGGCAATGAACATGCATTAATTATACAGTAAAACGGCAGAAACTCAGAGCAGAAACAGAAATCTTGGAGATATTCCATAACTTTCTTTGGAAAGAGGATGGGTTAAATGTTTCGCCGCAGGCACAATGTTACATTAAGTATGATCACAAGTTTTGTTTTTACAGTGTTTTACTGTGTAATTATATATTATCCAGTCAAGTTGTGTAATTTATTCACACTGAATGGATCCCGGACCTAGGTTTGAAATTTAAAATTGGTTTGGTATATATTTTATGATCTGTTCAGGCTCAGGTTTGAAGTTTAAGACTTCTACTTTAAAGATAACAAGTAAGAAATACACTCACTGACCACTCTATTAGGCGCTCTTGTTCAATTGCCTGTTAACACAACTAGTTAATCAGCCAGTTGCTCAATGCATTTAATCATATAGACATGGTCAAGTCATCTTGCTTAAGTTCAAACTGATCATCAGAATGGGGAAGAAAGGGAACACAAGTGACTTTGAACATGGCTCGGTTGTTGATCTGAGTATTTCAGAAACTGATGATCTACTGGGATTTTTACACCATATGTAGAGTTTACAGAGAATGGTCTGAAAAGAGAAAATATCCAGTGAGCAGCAGTTGTTTGAATCAGAATGTCTTGTTGAAGTCAGAGGAGAATGGGCAGAGATGATAAAAAGGCAACAGAAATTTAAATAACTAATATTATATAATGTTTCAACTGTTTAAGTAATAAGGAAACAGCCCAAAATTGCCCTCATTATACTTTAATGATACATAATTCTCAAATCCAATTACAATTTAATACTTTTTCTTTCTTTTTTTTTTTTTTTACACTGCTTTATATATATATTTTACCGCCTCTATGGCTTCTTCTGGTGCAGGGGCGTCATTTTATGTCAATTGCGAACCATTACTGCTTAGTATGAAAACTTCATGTAGTCAAGTACTTGAAATCGGTCTGCACTGAAGTCACAATTAACTCATGCAACAACCAAAGCAGTGACTATAATAGTGACTTTAGAGAAATGGGAGCTAAGATGAAACATTGCAGTTGAATATACAGTATAAAAAAAAAACTCAGAATTTCTTCACTTTTATGTATGTAAACTTATCTAGTGGAGCTCCGAAAATACAGCTCAAGACATACAGAAGAAAAGAAAATGGGATCTGTCATCTAGAAAATTTAGATTTTTTTTGAATATTACTTAATAGACAGCAAGAAAAGTATTTGGCTCAAATAAGGACCGTAACAAGATCACAAGTGTCAAAAGTGGCCTACATTAAGCCCAAATGTGGCTGAAATGTGAATGCTTAAGTTTACTGAATGTGGCAGGATGGTCTGCATTATTTAGAGGCCAAAGCTAAAGAGAAAACCTACCATGCAGAGTTCAGTCCTGCATGCTGGTGATGCAAAAATAGTGGAAAAAGTTTGTTCTGTTTTGGGGAGCCGGTGGAAGTGTTTTGACTAATTCAGGCGAATTCACACTGAGGAATGTACAATTTGAATACCAAGCATGTGAATCTCTATCAAGTGCAAAAAACATTTTATGTTCAAGATAAAACTGACGTTGCGTAGTGTTCATGTGATGCATTTATGCTTCACAGTCTCATAGTCACTGCAGGTGTTTTAACTGAACACCAGAGAAATGAAATTATGCCAGAAAGAAAGTTTTTCAACTTTCCTGCCACAAAAATGTCTCACCTTACCAGTCAAAATCGTCTAATTCTGTGCACTTCACGTGATTTTGACAAGTCTTGTTTCACTTGTAAATTGAGAAGTGTGAACTTAACACGAGTAAACTATAAGAATACGACAGAGTAAACTTTTTGTCTGCAGGTGTGATTGCACCTTTCGCTTCATTCAAATTTAATCCCATTTCTGGGGAAAAATAAAAAAAAAAAAAAAATCTGCAGCTTGTGATGAAAATCCCCTGCTTGCCTCCAATTCACAGAGCTTTTGTCACATTAGTCAACAAGGCCCTGTGACTACAGGCTGTTTACAAAGCGAAGCCTCTCTCCTCTCTGTCACGTAGAGCTACAACTGGAGGGGAGCCGCGCAATCAAAGCTCGCCGAACACACGTCATCCTTTGAGGGGGTCTTTGAAATCTGGCCCTCATCCGCACACGGGAGCGCATCATGCCGAATTAGACAGTTTGTGGAATAAATATTTGACGGCCGGCAATATCACAAGATGCAGAGAAACCTCGTAGCACGCAGCTGTTCAACCCCCCCCACCCCACCATCACCACCACCGCTCCCAATCATCCTCTCCCCTCCTTTGCATCCTTTATCCTTCCCTCCTCACAGCCCTCCACCCTGCCTGCCTAGCTCCTGCAGTCAGAGAGCTGGTTTAAAGCTCAATTGTGCATTTTGCAGATAAAGTAGCAAAACTACTAGAGGCGGTGTTGTGAGCGCGCGTTGCCAGGGCAACGCTGGTAGGGAGACCAGGTTCTCCATTACTACTTAATTTAGATGCTCTAATTGCATTCCACACAATCTGCGGCCACAATGTTGTGCAGTTGAAGAGGAAGAAGACGAAGTCTAGTGGGGTGTGGGAGCTGGCGGGGGGTTCAGTCCTTGGTAAACCCCTGCCTGGGAGCGCACACACCAAACAGGGAGCAAATGGCTTTGAAATTGTCTTTATTGCCATTTGCGTTGATAGAATGTGTAGTTTAAAGATGAGCCACAACGTTAAATTCAATTTTGCACAATTTTCTGGAGAGCATTGTCTTTAATTTTATGAGAAAATCAGAGTTATTTGGAAGTTAAATATATTGTCTGTTGAGTGAAAGGGACAACAGTGTGTGTGTGTGTGTGAAAGGGAAAGAGATAGGATGTAGCGAGAGTGGAGTAAAATTGCTCAATTGTCGAAGCTTTGAGACTCTGAGCTCTTCTTTCCCTTCAAAAGGAATCCACACACACTCACAACACACACACACAGGCCTGTGAGCTTCACTGTCCCTTTGATTCTCTACAGGCCGTGGCCCTGAGAGAAAGCTGGCCCACGTTGCTTTTCTTTGACCAGGGGTTTGAAATGATTGGTAACTGTTGAGCCAGTGTTTTCGGGTCTCTGACCTGCAGCACCGAAGTGCTACAGACACCAGATTCCACACAGCCCCAATTATCCTGCACTCTGCCCGCCCACTTCACTGACCTGGAGAACGCACCTCTACCACAAGCCAATAAAACAGTGTGTGTTCAAAGGGATGGTTTCATTCAAAAGAAAAATGCAAAAAAAAAAAAAAAAAAAAAAAAAATGGGGGTTTAGATATACAACAGAAGAGAATTTGACATTTTCAAGATCATTTGTCATCCTTTTTATTGAGTTTAAGGCTTAAAGATGTTTTCTAGACTGTAATATGCAATTGAACAAGTATAAGAATATCAGCAACAAAACCAGAGACTTCACAAAAAAACAAAAAACAACATAACAAAACAGAAAAACCCCAGTAATTAAAAAAAAACAACAGACAAAACACAATTAGATTATTTAAAAAGCAAAAGAGGAAACATAATTTAAATAAGAATTAAAACAAAACTATGAATAAATAAAAAAACACAGAAGACACTGTTTTTATTTTCTTCTAAAAACAGAGAACAAACAAAACCCAAATCAGACCAATTTTTACAAAATGAGACAGTGGCAGGGCAGGGCTGTGTTGCAGGTCATTCCATCCTCTCCGCTACCAAGTTCTGGAGGTAGTCTTGGATAAATCCCACTCTGTGGGGGAGAGTTCCATCCTTATTTATTTAATAACTGACCAGATTTTTCTTTGTGCTAAATTAGATAAAGAAAATACATAAATCCTTTCAATCTCATGAAAGTAGACAAGTATGATGTTGGCTTGTATCCAAAGATGCCCAGCCATCTCAATTCTATTTTTATTTTTATTTTTTCTGCTGCATTTGTAAATTTTTTGGTGATAATCTGTGTGAACACTGACAATTGTATTCTAATTTGTCATACATAGACCTAACTGGAGTAATTAAAGGTTCAGTGAAAGCGAATAAAAAAAAAATAATAACTGATAGTGATGTGTTAATACACTTCAAATTAAATTAATATGATGCACAGCATCACACCTCTCATCTGTTATAAAATATTTGGTTCAGTTTCTTAAAAAAAAAAGGATTACTGAACTAGATTTAATTTTTTTTCAAAATCAATCAGTACATCTGTCAATAATCTTTGCATCATCAAAGAACTGATCAGCAACGCAGTGAAGATCTAAATTAAACCATGCACTTCTATTAAAAAGGTTAAGTCTAGAGGTCTGCAGCTCCACAAAAAAACAGTTTTATGAACAATATTTGGAACAGAGGTCGTCATGTGTACACACACTAACCTCTGGTTTCCTGTGATGTTTGCATCATGTACTGTTCAGCTTTGATCAGCAACTCGTCTCCCAGATACTCTACTTACATGATAGTTTCAGAAAAAACACGCACAGGCACGATTTTAGCTCACCGCACATATCAGGGACTTTATACTTATGAAGAAGCAGTTAAGCTTCAGGATCAACAGGAAATAAGATGAAAACAAGTTTTTATTAAAGTCAACATTGCTTAAAAGAAATGCACTTTTAATCCAAGCTGCCTGCTTTAACCTCGACATCCATCAGCTGACTAGAAACAAGGCATGACAAATGAATGTCTTGTGTCTCTGAAGAATTTCTTTTACCATAGCTATCATCTCTGTGTTGTCAGTTTCAGATTGTTTTACTCAATAATTTTGTAGTGAAAACATTTGGTTTTGAGTTTATTTTATTTTGACTCCAGATGTGTGAGAAACTTGCTTTGTCTCCTTCCAGAGGCCACCATTTGAAATGTGTGTGTGTGATGGAATATCTGTTTGATAGGGACTTTCAGTGGATGTATGAAGGGGTTGGTTGGCGGTTTTGACCCCTACGACTCTGTCCGACCTGTCCTTTGTCTCTTCTCACCCTGGTCCCTTTACCCCCCTTGTGGCCCCTCACCCCCTTCAACAAAAGGATCTCTTGGAGTTGGAGGAGGTGGTGTTGGGGGCATCTCTTTTATGACTTCTTTGCCATTTTTCTACTCTCCCTGCACCCCTCAACAACCCTGTTCGGTTTTCAGCCTCTGTCTCATCCTCAGGAGTCGGGGGCCACCATTTATATCGTTGCCTGGGAATTAAGGCCCCGTGGCCCCTTTTGTTGTGAGGTGGCTGGGGCAGCAGTGGCTGGGGCAAGGGGGCGAGGGCTGCCCTTTGTTCCTGCCAATGGAGTGGGCTTCAGTTCCCACAGGCCTGGGGACCAATGGGGACCCTGGCCACCACAGCATGACAGCGATGAGGTAATGTTTACAGAGCAGTGGGCCCTCACACATGCACTGCTCATGAATTTGCAGGGCCACCATCCACAATCAGGTGTTAACAGTATTTCAAACTGTGAACTAAGAAAATCTTTTTATCTCTAACAACCTTTTATTTAAAAGAAAAATCTTTGACTTCCTGATGTGTTAATAAAGGTTTTACTAGAAAAACACCAGAGGACCTTAAACAAATCAGTGTAAAACAACACATGGGAACACAAGTAGTATCATCTGACATTTAGAATTAATACTACGGTGGCCCTCAGGTACAAAAAACTAGTAAAGACCAAGATCTCAAAGCCAAATCTCAGGAAAAACTTCAGAGAATGGGAAGAAAATGAGGATAATTTAGAATACAAAGATCACACAAATCCACAACTTAAATAAAAAACAAAATGTTGAAATTGACCAATCTGGTTAATTTTTAAACAGCTAAAAACACATATAAAGCAATCCACAAACTACTTCCATAAAATATTATTTTTACTAATTTTTTCTAATAGATAAAAGGTATAATTTCAGAGAAAACTAAATTTAAAATGTCTTTTCTCCTGCACAGCATTAAAAATATTTTTGTATTTCTATATTTGAAGTGATTGAATGAGGAGCTCAAGCAATGTCCAAGCATGAACCAGCTCAAAAAGCAGTTCAAACTCATGGTTTTCATGCAGTACAGGGAGGAAGAAGGGTGTCAATGATTACCAGGGATTCAGGATAACCGCATGTAAATATCATGGGTTATTTGTGAACATCACTATAGGAGAAAGGAAAGAAAACAAATTTGGTGACATGAAAAAGCTGAGCTGAACAAAACAGAAAACACTACAATAGAAAAATTACATTTCCAAAACATACAAACTTTGTAAAGACACATACAAATGAAATGAAAACAGGAAAACGAACAATGACACAAAAAAAAACACAAAAACAAATCTGGAAAATAATAATAATAAGAAACAACTCACATTTAAAAACACAAACTTTGAGAAAACAATAAAACAGGAAATGAATCAACACTAAAACTAAAATAAAAAAGCATTAACAAATTAAAAAGAGGAAAAGGTTTTTGCAAATGTTTTGAAAACATCACAATAAAATGGCGTTATGTTGTTACTATTTCTACATCAAAAGGCATCACTTAATGTAAATGTGTAAACACGCACTGATGAATTTCCAAGAACTTCAATTTCTGACATTTAACTTTAAAACAAAAAGCTCAGTGCTACTTGCTTACTTCTTTCTGAGTAAACACATTAGATGTCACCAAAAGAAGTAAAAAATTTAGAATTTTAACTTTCATTCATGGATTCAGTGATAAAGTCATTCTTAACCCTAACCCAGCAGAGAAGCAGGCCAGGCATTATGATTATTACTGATGATGATTATCTTCATATAACCTGAAATTATTCAGATATATTAATTTCCTTTTTAAGGAACTCTGATTATCCCTATCCCGCACATCATGATGCTACCACCACCATGCTTTACTGTTGAGGATGTATACGTATTGGACAGGTGATTAGCAGTCTCTAATTTCCCCCCACACATAACACTTAGAACTGAGGCCAAAATGTAAATTCTTTGTTTCAACAGATCAGAAAATCCAGTTTCTCTCAGCTTTAAGCTGTGAGGACTCATGTAGACATGTGAGTGTCTGTCAAAATCATGTCCAATAATTTACCATAGCAAGATTCCAATCAAGGTGTAGACACACTGACGTGCACAGATGGAGCCTTGGTGGTGCTAAAGCACTTGGCCTTGCCATCGTGGCTGAAAAAGTACCCTTTTTATCAGAATAACTTTTTTTTATATATTGTGCATTGTATGTGCCCCACTATGTTGATGCGATCACACATGTGCACGCATACACCCATTTCATTCCCGTCGTTTCTTTGGCAACATGATCATGCAAAGCGGGTGCCAGCGAGGCACATAATAAGCATGTGCATTGCAGCAGTTGGACCGTCCACGAACCTCCTACCACTCCACCTGCCACTACTCAGTTAAGCTGAACTATTTCGAGGGCACCTTTTGCTCCTAAACTAAGCCTGATACCAAACTTCGTCTGTTGTAAAGTAGCCCTTCTGTCTCATTATAGCCTAAACGGCTGAGTCTAAATTAGCCGAATTATTGAGCTTTTCACTAGCCATAATCAGTGGTACCTTGCCAAATGTTAGGCTAAGTGGTCACTACAAACGTGACTTTTTCTTCCGTAAAGTTTTCACCACGTATCCATAAACCACGTTGCACAGCGTTCTCAAGTTGTCCATCTCTTTTGCTGCAGGTTCTGATAATTTGAAAAATAGTTTTGTTCTTTATTTCAAGCAGCATTATTCTAAGCTATAACACTGTTGGTCTCGGCTTTTATCAATTGCAGCATGCCTAAAAAAAGAGAGATTAAGAAAACAGAAATTAAAGGAGCTACACTAGGCAGCTCGGCAGCTTTCTGCTGGCCTAGATGAAGCCATCAAGCAGCAAGGAGGATGAGGAGGAAGATGATGAAAGAGAAAGGTCAGAGCCAGGACCAGTCATGTTACCTGTTTAAGGCCATTTAATAATTAATAATAAATAATAATTCCTTACATTTCTATCGCACTTTTCTAGACACTCAGAGCGCTTTACAATGATTGGAGGACCTCAGGTTTTTAAAAATGAACTCGTCCACAAATTCTATTGAACCATGTAAAAGTGTCCACAATGTGGTTTGGCAGCCAAATCTGGTGCAAGCTATATTAGCCCAGTACATTGTTTTGTAGCCCCACAAATAAAAGTTGTTTCCATGTAAGGCCTTACAGAATTCACAGTTATCTTGTATTTACCATAGTAGGCTAATAATGACATGTTGACCATCATAAATACCCAATTAGAATTTGTCTGCAGAACAAAGTTAGTGGTGAGGCATTGAAGTCAGACTATGGCAGTTGCAGGCTGGTGTTAGTTTTAGTGGTGTAATGCATCACTCTATTCTCTCCACTGTCCCACAGTCTAACAGCATAGAAGATGAGGAAGATAGGGAGAGCAGTGTCAGATCAGTACCAGCTTCATGTACAGTAACATATTGCAATAAATTTGCGAGTACATAAAAGCCTATAATGTTTTTTTCACACTATGATTAAGCATAGGTGGCGGTTCCACATGCTCTGCAAAGTGCCCTTTTTTAAAAAAATGAGCACCTGCCCTTCAAAATGTCCGTGCACGCCGCTGTATAGATAGAATTATCTCAGAGATGATCAATTGAAATGAATGCCACCTGAGTTAAAGACTCAATAATCCTTGCAAAGGGTCTGAGTGCAAATCATATTTCAGCCAACATTATCTATAACTTATAAGGTACTAAGTAAGTAATCATTTTTTGGTTTTGTTTTTAGCATAAGGCTGCAACATAAATAGTGAAAACATGGAATAGGGTTCAAGTGGCCATATGATATAAGTCTGAATCCAATACAGGCGGCTTCAGATTCCATGTACCTTCTTTGCTGATATGTATGCTTTTAGCGTAGTCATTAATAGCCATTAAGCTAGCAGTCCAACTTTTCTTGTCCCACGGATCTTTGTCTTATAGCTGGAGAAATGTTTACTATCCTTTAGAGCTAAATTTAATCCCAAAATATGCTGTGACATCTTCCATTTCACCATTCTTCCCATCTTTCAGTTTAATCTCCTGATTGGTTTTTGTGAATATGACACTTTCTGCTGTACAGTCACGTTCCTATGATGTTGAATCCAATTTGAGCCACGTTGAATGGATTATAAAGCTTTGCAGGATTTCCAAATAATTACAGTTTAAATGGTTTTGAAATGAGTACAAACAGTTTCTAGAGGACAAGGTTGTCTTAAGAAAGAAGCACTATTACCATTTCCTGCACACACTCTTCCCTAAATATTTAGAATCTCTTAAACTGTTGATGCCTGCAGCTCTGACAAGCAAGAGTTCACTTAGAGTTGCCAAAAAAAGCCTCAGTTTTAGTTTATCAAAGTGTTTGCTTCGACAGACAAGAAGAAAGGAGACATTCAGGTTGTACACACCTGTCATTAAAACTGGCTAACAGAGAGGAAGTAAAACACAGCGCCACCCACTGACAGATTCACACAATCTGACAATCACGAACAAATCAGTGGTTTTTGTCCCAATGACTCGGCCACCAGCCTTTATATAAAAGCTAATGCTGCATGTTGCTCCTAGATATCTCTTGAGTTTGGGTTGTTGTGCATTTCTTTACTCTCTTCGTCATCTAGCATCTTTCCAGCATCTTCTTTTCCTCTCTCCTTCACCTCTGTAGTGATTTTTCTGGCAGTCACAAGGTGAAATTGTAAAAGATCGATTTATGCAAGCTGAACTGCGAGGAGGGTTATTGACACAGCCCGACCCTGGCAGCCCTCTTCACTATCCCTTCCACCTGAGCATGCTCTCTTCATCTCACCCTGCTCTGGGCCTCTCATCTTCACCTGCGTCCTCTCTCTTTTTCTGTCTACAGCCTGGTTTAATTTGTGGATTTGCAACTAAATACAGCTGCTTTCCCTCCATAAAGCATCTGTTGTGTCATTTTTGTGGCTGCATTCGGCCTCAGTTTGGGATTCACAGAAGTGGAGATTGTCCTCAGCCCTTCATGTGCTAGATGCTCGATAGCAGATTCGACAATGGCCGCTATTGTTCAGTCTAATCCATAACACTGATATGATGCTAATGAAGGGATGTGTAATCATTATCCGTGGCCTGGCCCATGTTTTTGCACTCTGAGAGGATTTGTGTGCGAATCCAGTGATCGGGGTTAATCTTGTTTCAGTTTCAGGTCGACTTTCTTACACAGTGCTGCTTTTTTAGCTGCACTGTTTTGTGTGTGTGTGTTTGAGCTTTGACTTTTCTCATGTGTCGGGGCAAATGTAGATGTTTTCTGCACATTTGGGAGCGTTTGAATTTATCCTTGGGTCAGAATTTCAGATCCCTCTCCTCCCTGAAAGGCAACATTTGCAAATGAAAGCGGGATGGAAAACTGAATGTGTGTGAACTATTTGACAACTCTGACAGTGTCAAGGCATTCATTTGAATTTAATTTTTAACCTTTTACCTTTAAAATGGCTAATTCAGGCAAAACTGTATGTCAGTGCATTTATGTTAAAGATCAAGACAGCACTTTCTACTTTACAATGTGTATTTCATGCATATTTGTTGCACATATCTAGTATATATTTAAAATTTTTGCACACCAATGAGGACCACAACGATGGCATATTCCTCTTATGTTTTTTAAAACTTCTCCTTCTTATATTGACACTAGAGCTGTGTTTTAATCCACCTCAACTTGTGGTTTACATGTTTTTCTTCTGTTGTTCTTTCTAGATGGTTGGTAAACAGCTTGGTAAATTAACATCTTGTGGTGAAGTCAGCACATCAACTAAAAGAAAACAGTTACATAAACTATTCTTTTTTAGAATTTCTTAAAGCTATAAGAAAGGAAACTGAGGCTTTTTTCTTTTACATTTAATAGTATAATATATAGATATATTTAATTAGCTGTAAATGATTTCAATTTACCTTTGGCCTATTTGATTGGCCATGTTTTTTAGATTTATTTTCCACTTTCTTCTGTCAGTTCTGTACAATTTCCAATATCAGCTTACAAAGCTGAAAGTTTATTAGGAGTTCAAGTCTTTTTCAGAAAACACTGGTGCTCACCTGTCTGAAAAACCTCATATTGAGTGCAGGTCTTTTTCCTGAATACAGTGATATCACCACGTTGTATGTTCCATGTTGCATGTTTGTCTTAGAGTAAAGTGAAATCTGGCTTAAACCCCAATAAATTTTAAGCAATCAGAAAAGATTTGAGTTTTTGAACAGGGACACTTTAAAGCACTAGAAGCTAAAACAGCTTTTCAGATAAAATGCTTTAAGAGATGCAGCAGCAGCTATACCCAGTTTTCCTACAAAAGTATTTAAAAGATATATACTTTCTTTTAAAAATAAACCATGACACAACAATAACAATAAGGAGATAGCATTGTATAATGAGAAAAAACCATTTGTGTACGTATTAAAAGTCTATGTAATAATCTGAGATCTTGTGTGTGTACATAAAAACTACCTTACGAATGCCAACAAGCCAAACAATGAGATATTTCACTGTAGTTTCTGTGGACCTTCTTTCCTGCCATTAAACAACCACTGCCAGAGAAAACAGGCAAAAAGAACAATTTCTACACCTGCTTACATTTTCTCTTGCAGGTCAGCAACATATTTCTTGAGCAGTTCTTACTTTCTTGCAGAGCCTTGTCAAAACACAGCCGTGAAATCCTCCCGTGGCTCGGTCCCTGCACCGTACTCCTAATAAGCCAGACACACTCACGGTTACAAAGGGACAATTGTGGCAATTTCCTCTCTCCCTTAATCATCTTCTTTTTTTATGATAAGGATGTAACTAACTGCGGAGGTGAAGTTACATTCTAATAAAGTCAGACGGTTAATAATGTAATCTTAAATTACGCTGTAATTACCGCCTCTTAGTCACCGGGGGATGCTGTGTAATTCAATCACTGGCCCCTGCGATACTGTACAAAAAAAAAAAAAGAACATTATCGGGGCTATTTTACCATGGAAATGAATAGCCCTACCCACCGCTGCTCCTGCTTGGAGTAATTAGACAGCATAGTCTCCAGCTGCACACCAGCTCAGTTATCAGCGATGAGGCCTTATCCATCAGAGCTTTAGAACCCGCATGTCTGCAGGGGAATTGTATTCAGTTGCATACATTTACAGACCTGTGGATTTTTCTTTGTATGAATACAGCATAACTCTGTGTAAATCTCTCCCTGCAGTCCTCTTTAACCCCAAACCTCCTCAGATGTGAATGAAAAGTTCCTCTGTCTGAGGTGACACTGGCAGGAAATGTGTAGAAACTGTTTCTGCCTTCACACGCGCATGCACAAATGCCACAGGACCCAAACACAATTTGTCATTTATTTTCAAGAGGGTGATTTCTTTAGCGGCACAGCTCATGAGATATTATGTGGCAAGGAAAAAAAAAAAATCTAATGCCCCTCAATAGGTTTTCCCCAGGAAAAAGAGAGAAATTAGATTTGCGAACTGGGAACTTCATTTGGCAGCACTGGCACTGACTTCCAGAGGGAGGGGAGGAGGATGCATCGAAGGAAGCGCTGGGGAGAGAAATGAAAATCCATACTGCAGTGCTGAATCAGCATTGCCTCTTGTCCCGCCTTCTCTTCCTCCCCAAGTCCCTCCTCGCCCCATCAGCACAACGAGGAAAAGCCAAAAAGATGGTGCTGTTGTCAGGCTTTGTTTCCCTTCTTGGGGTGTCATTGAGCCATATTGCCTCTTCTCCCCTTTAAGGCAGTCAAACAGGCTCAAAGTCAAGTTGCACAAGGTAGCAGCAGGAGTAAATGGGCTACTGTCGAACAGCGAAGGCACCGCCGAGCCTCTTGACCTCATCCCCTGCGAGCTGGGGCCACTAAAGCAGAGTGAGATGGATAAAAATGGATGACAGGCTCCAGCAGAGGGGCCAGGTGCAAGGGCAAGTTGAGAAAAGGAGGTGGAGGTGGCAGTAGTGGTTGGGGACTTCCAATTTGTTGGGAGCAGGAGTGTAAAAGATGAGATATGGATAGAGTTATGCCCCCCCTCCCACACACACACACACACACACACACCCTCAACTCTCTTTTTTTTAAAACCACAAATGGTCTCCTTTCACAACATAAAAACAAATAGATTTTCATGTCACGCTGTCAGAGAGTTGACAAGAAGATACACACTTCCCTAACACCTCCACCTTAACCTCAAACACATCTGTGCATGGGTAGTCACGCCGGCAGCAAGCCTGGGGTTCAGGGGAGACATAAGGTGCTGGAGGCATGATAAATCTGACACGGGTGCTCTCATTTTCTACGCTGACAGTGAACACTCACCCACGTGTCTTAGTGTAATGGCAAAGGGAGAGTGTAACTCGCCAAGAAGGAAGGAGGTGCGCAAAACACAGGTAGTTATGAGGATACACACAGCACAGACAAAAAAAAAAAATAAATAAAAAAGTTTCGATTATACGTTGTGGATGTGGATAATCGGAAGATTACATTCCTCCACCATGAAAGAATGATGTGAAAACAGCATGAATTGTAGACAAAGTTTGGCGTGTTTGCTGCATGGAGAAATTTCATCATAATTGTGTTTACTTGTTGTGAGCTGGAGTGAAGTTGGTTTTTGGCAACTTTAGCAGTTTGCGTTCTGGTAATGAAACTGCCAAGTAGGATTTGTAACAGCATGTATCTGTCCAAAAAAAAAACTGCCCTCTAGCATTTTTGTTTGCAGACAGTGTTTATACTCTGCTACTAACCTGACACTGTGTTTAAGAGGAATACTCTGCATTTCCTGCCTTAAGAAGGGAAGAGAAGGCAAGGAGTTGTGTTCTTATGTCAAAATTTAACATTAACAGGTTAAAAAAAAAAGAGTCTGTGAGGCTTTACCAAGAGCTCCTGGGTTTTTTCTTGTAATATTCAGAGCTGATGCTAACATGTTAAGAAATATACCGAAGTTAAAGAATTACATTTTATTATTTTAGTTTATTTTGACCAAGAACTCACTGTGAGGTCATTTTTTATAAGGCATTCCTCACCAGTCAACATCTTGTTAATGGTGGGAACCTAGGTTGCAGTAACAATTAAGTCAAGATTAGGTGGCATCAGAATAGTGTACAATCTGCCTGTAAATAGAAAATAATGTAGCAATTAATTCAATTACCTATGGCATGCTAGTAACCAGAGGAACAAGCAATTCAGTAGGGTGTCAGCATTGTTATCATTACTCTGACAATTCTCTAAGATCATAGAAAAAATATTCAACAGGAAGCTGTATAAATTCATCACAACAAATAGTATATTACACAAACAACAATATTGTTTTAAACCAAAAAGAACCACCTCACACGCACTGACTGAATTTGTTGACAAGCTAACAACTGCAATTGAAAATAAGAAGTATGATGTTGGAATTTTTCAAGGTCTGGAAAAAGCTTTTGATATTGTTGATCATTGACTATTGTTTGGAAAACTTGACACATACATGGTGAGAGGGGCTCCATTGTTATGGATCAAAAGTTATCTTAGTGATCGCAAACAGTTTGTCCAAACTCACAATGTCAAATCACATTATCAGACTGTAACATGAGGAGTGCCACAGGGATCCATGCTCGGACCTATGTTGTTTATCCTCTAAATCAATGACATCTATAAAACTTGTGGCACTTTACAAACCATATAATTTGCTGATGACACCAATCTCTTTTTTAGTTGTGGAAATTTGGAACAGCTTCTGGATGGGTTGGAAAATGGTCTTCCTACATTGAAGAGCTAGCTTGACTTTAATGAATTAATACTAAATCTACGTAAAACTAAATACATACTGAAGCCAATAAAAAGTTCTTATAGACAATGTTTAGTCAGGAAAAGTAATAAAAAAAAAAACAAAACAAACAAAAAAAATTCTGGGTGTGATTTTAAATAATAAATACGCTGGATATCTCTAACTAAAGGATTACATTAATACTAAATCTATGTTTATACTGTATCATTCCTTAATACCCCCATACTTGATGTATTGTGTGTAAGTATGGAGGAATATTTACAAGACCAATATTCAGCCATTATTTATATTACAGAAACGAGCAATAAGAATCATAAGCAAAACAGCATGTAGCCAACCCTCTAATTCAGTCTTTATCAAACTAAAGATTTTAAAATTTCTTGATTTCAAAACAGTCCAGATGATGTATAAAGTTATACATAGTTAGGCTCACACACCATCCATTGAGAAGAAGTCACATGTTCAATAAACCGGCTGTAAGAAATACTGACACTTAATATCACACTATTACTGTATAGTTTAATCGTACTCTTTTTGTCTTTCTTTTTTTAGTGCGTGTGTATCCGTCTCCCATGTGGGAGACCAGAGTTAATTCTGCCAAGGGATGAATATTAACACCTTCCTGTTGGGTCCTTAGGCATGACTCTTAATGCTACTGCCTAACCACTGTAAGACGCTTTGGACAAAAGCGTCTGCTAAATAATTGTAATCTAATCTCCAGGCACATGTCTGTTTGATTTTCATGACAGTAACATAAGCATTGTTGAAACTTTATTATGAATTTTGGCTACTTTGTCTAGTTTGTTTTATTTTATTGATTTATTTTTATTTCTTTAATATTTTGTTGGATATGGCACAAAGTAGCAGGTCTAGATAAATCCTAGGGGCTGTCCCCATGATGCCGAATTGCAGTAAAAAGTATTTTAGCAATCCACCCTTTCATCCCCACGAAACCAGGGATTAGCCTCCATGAAACCGATCATGTCTGAAACCAGCTACCAAGGTGGATAGGTTTGAAACCTGTACTGTCTGTGGGACTGTGAGGACAGAGTAGCTGCACAACTGGAGGATATGACGTCAATGTGACGAACTCATGCGCCGATTCCCAATCTACCCTTCCTCAAGTTTTGTTGCTTTGTAGTCCAGCGTTACTTGAAGAAGCTCGACTTCTTCATCAGTCCAAACAAATGTTTCTCTTTTTCCTCGCAGTGACTCCTCAGCCATCTTCTCTTCTCTTCTTCCAATGTGTACTTCCTGCAACATCCAGTGAGCTTTTATCTGTGCATGCATTGTTTTGTTCTAGCTTTGGAGTGTTACTCTTTAGCACCCCCTCAGCTTGGTAGTATGTACTACAGTGGTTTCGTGGGGATGTCGAAGCCTTTCTCCTAGTTTTCGCCAGCTGAACTGGCTTTGGTGCCATTCAGACATGCCACTGTTCATGTTTATGTGTTGTTTTGTGTTTTAGTCACTTGTTCGAATAAAAAACAAACAAAACAAAACAAAAAAAAAACAAAAACAACATTATAGCAGCAACAGTGCATGGAGCTGCAGTGAGAACGCTCCATAGTTCTAGATTAAACTGTTCATTTAGTGTATGAAAGGCAGAGCAAGGCAATGTCCTTTCTTATAGCACATACTGTGTGGTTATTCTAGGTGCTAAGAAAACTTTTCTTCACTTATTTGAAGATATAAATAATGGGTTTAGCCTCATTCTCAAAATCCCAAAACCTTAAAAATGTGGACTCTCTTGCATTGAGTCACCTGTCAAAACATGACTATTGTATGCAATACATTTCACTGTTAAAAAAAAAAAAAAAGTTGTGCATGTGGACACAAACTAGTAGAATAAATTTGCATTACTATTCAACGTTTGGGTATTTGATTGGGTTGGCTGTGAAGGAAGAAGACCTTAAAATTCTGGCATTTCTTTTAGCCTTTTTTTTTTTTTTGCACTTGCTGATGTTAAAGCCCCTTAATTCATTAACTCACAGAGAAAAACAAACTAACTGCACAGAAATGGTAAATTAGCCCAAATGAAAGTTTGCGGTGCAAAGGTTACCATATTAGGTCAAAATGTATTTCCATATTCAGTTATCTAATCAATAGAAATGGAAGCTTTGTGGTTCTGTTGTATCTGGCACTGAAACACAGAGGGCATATTTAGCGAGTCTTGTAGTGCTTTTGTGTATCAGGTTTGAGTCGGACAAAGTTTGAAGGCTGGGTCAGTGCCTTGGGTTTCATATTTTTAATAGTATTTAAGCAATGCATACTTGAAGAAAATATATCAAAATATTCTTCTAATCCTGGGAGGGTTTTATGTCCTTTCCATGCTGTACTTCCTGTTGAGTAACCCTGTGGTCACATTTCTCCTCCTGTGTTGTATTGGACCGGTATCCTCGGCAACAGTCTCTGTTGTTTAGGTTGGCGAATTAAAACTGGTCTAGTCTTTCAGACCCTGACCACAGTCCAATCATAGGCCAAGACTTACATCTTGATTTTCTTTTAAAGGGCTTCTTGCCACACAAACTATACATCACTAAAAACCAAAAGAGCTGCTGATTGGTATGTTCCATATTCATTTCAGACGTCAGCTTCTTTACACTTAAGTAAGCCGTTGTTAAGATCTGCAGCTTTGCCCAGTGCACACAAACCACCCTGGACACAGACCAAGCAAACCAAGAAAGACTGATTATTTATTTCAAAACTTAAAATATAGAAGCCCTTGCATTTCCAGGGTGTGAGACACATTTTGTGGAATAGCTTGATTTTATGAGAAAAAGCTATTTAAAAAATCTCTAAATCCCACACACTCAAGAAATAGTTATGTAGACTGTTAATATATCACATAAACTCTAGCGTGCAGTCTCTGGACATTTTTATCCTCTACATTTCAATTATTGTAGCAATAAAAGGATTTGGATTAACAGCCAGAGAGGAAATTGTTCAGAAACATTATCCCATAATTACAAGTTAAAAGATCCTAGGAAAAGTGAATCAACAACTACAGTACTACGTTTACAGTGACACAAAAAACATTCTCGTACCCAGAATGTCTTTATATATACAAAAATAGCAGCTTATTTTTGCTTCACACACACACACACAAATATATATATATATATGAAGCAAAAATAAGCTGCTATTTTTGTTTTGCATCATCTTAGATTGTTATAAACCAAAAACATTTGGGTACACCGATATATCTGAGTGCTTCAATAATTTTTATCACAGTCCTAAAATGGATGCTCTAATTAGTAGAAATCTAAATATTTGATGCTCGCAAAGCAGAAGAAGACTATAAGAAGATTGTGCTTTTAGGTAACTGATTCCTCTAATTGTAATAAATGGGAGTACAAATTAATGGTAGATGTCCAGCTGAGGTCTGAAAGAAGAGTTATTGGTAAACTCTATTTACAGAATTGATAGAAAAACAAATCCTTCATTTGTTTGTTAATGCCTTTCAGGTAGACTGATAAATCTCTGGCTTCACATGCAGCCCCCTGCACAAGTATAAGTGTTGTGGGAACTTTTCCTGCATCCTCACACAAAATTTAGCCTCCATAAAAGTTAGATAGAATTTATCAAAAAACAAAGCGAGGGAAAAGGTATTGTGAAGTTAAATTAATGAGAAAAGATATAGTGGTTGAAAAAGGTGCACAATTTAAAAACAACAAAACAACAAAAAAAAAACATCTTTCCAACTGTTCAGCACAGGGGTGGGTTGATCATATTTTGAGCTTGTGCTGCAGTTGAGTGATACATCATTACTCTGTTAGAGTATCCTGGAAGAAAACTGAAAATTAGGAAGACAATGGCTTTTGCAATGAATTAACCTTCCCGTCAACACAACTTGAAATCAACAATCAAATCTGGTGAGTGTGGAGGCCATTGGAGTTCAGTGATCTCATTGTCATGTTCATGAAAGCAGTTGGAGATGATTTGAGCTTTTTGACATGGTGCATTATCCTGCTGGAAGCAGCCATCAGAAGATGCTACACTGTGGTCATAAAGGGATGAACATGGTTAGTAACAATGCTCAGGCAGGCTGTGGTGTTTTGGTACGAGGGATCTGAAAGTGTGCCAAGTTTTAAGTTTCAAATTTCAAGACCCTTTAGTATGTCTTAGGGGCAATAAATTTTAAAGCCAGCAAGGAAGTGAAAATGAAAAATTTAAATAAATTCATGCTTTCATGATTTTTATACCAAATTCTGACCCTACCATCTGAATGTTTCAGCTGAAATGGAGACTCATCAAAGTAAGAAATACTTTTCCAATCTTCTACTGTCCAGATTTGGTGAGTTTTTTGTGAATTGTAGCCTCAGTTTTCTGTTCTTAGCTGACAAAAAAAGGAACCCGGTGTGGTCTTCTGCTGCTGTAGCACATCTGCTTTAAAGGTTGATGTGGTGTGTGTTCAAAGATGATATTCTGCATACCTCGGTCGGCATTTTGGTCCGGACAACTGCTGCTCACGGGGTAATTTTGTTTTTTCAGATCATTTTCTGTTAACCCTAGAGATGGTTGTGTGTGAAAATCAATGTACATCAGCAGTTTCTTAAATTCTGAGACTAGCCCAGTCTGGCACCGACAAACACGACATGTTCAAAGTTCCTTGAATCTCCTTTCAACCCCATTCTGATTCTGGGTTTGTGTTGACCGCACCTGCGTTCCTAAGTGTACTGAGTTGCTGTCATGTGATTGGCATTTTGAACAGGTGTAACTAACAAAGTGAAACAGTTTGAGAATCTCACAAAATTAGAAACTGACTCCTTTTTCCAGCATTATGGATAAAAATATCCCCCAAAACAGACACAACACATTGCCAAGAGAAGCTTGCAAGAGGTTAAAAAAAAAGCTAAAAAATGTGTTACTTCTGTCTTTTAAATTGTCTTTATAACTGTAAAAAATATCTATAACCAGATCTCATTCACTTTAAAAAAGGGAAAAAAGATGAAATTTACAAAGTAATATTGTAAAGCCGTGATCAATCAGTATGAAACTTTATGTGTTTAACTGCAGTATTTTCCAAATTCCATGAAGTGAGGCTGGTAAAGGAAAAAAAAGAAAAGAAATAGAGCTCATACAGTCAGTAATTGACAGCTCAGCTGACGTGATAAAAACCTCCCTGTCAGGGTCAGCAGTGTGAAACAAAACGCATCTGGTTTATATTGTGTGTGCACATGTCAGACTAATAGTATAAACACGATTGACTCTCTGTCCTGATGAAAATCACTTGTTTTATGGCCTTTGCTGCCATTGCGCTCAGAGCTGAGACCATCACAAAACCACAACTGCATCATCCTCCCTTGCTGCTATCACACCACTAACATGCACACATGCACGCACATCGTAAAGCATCTGAATCAATTTGTTTTAAAAACACGTTTCTCACTCCTTATTGGGTGGTTTTAGAGATATATGATGCACCTTCAGCTGGAAAGAAGGAAAAATTGCTGGTGCTTGGCAGGCCCATTTGTCCGGCTTGATGATGCGGTGGCCCTGTTAGCATCGTTGCTATCTTAAAAAAAAAAAAATGAGAAGGGAGGGTTAAGGGAAACCTCACCCCTTCATGTCACCAGCCCAGCAGTCCACGGCCGCTTGCCACGCTGTGCAGTGTGACCATAGCTGAGTTTAGGGGGCATAAATCAAGATAATTTTCGGCACGCCTTGAACTCTGACCTCACCACAATTCACAGCGACGTCAGACACGAAGGGGGAGAGAAAGGGGAAATAAAGCAGCGGGGGTCGTTGGGTAAAAAAGGGGAGATGGAGAGGTGACGTAACATAGAAAACGTGTGTCTATGTGTGTTTTTATGAGTGCGTGAGGCAGCACATGCACACGCCCGTTGCGATTAGTCACCGCTGTCCAGATTGAGGCGGCCGTCCCATCTAAACGCTCTGTCTTTATGAGCCATTAATCTTCGACTCAGGCCATTTTCATTACAGCCAAACCCCGCTTTGGAGCCACCAGCTGCATGATACTGCATAGTGGAAATTAATAACCCACCCATCCCTGCCTTACAGTCGCCCCACACACCTCTACATCGCTGCCTCCCTCCCGCTGCACCCTGCTCAGGGCTTCGCATATGATGAAAGATAGAAGAAGATGAGTCTGCATGCCACTTTTTTTTTTTTGTCCCTGTTTGCAATCCTGGCAAGCTTTCAGCTTTCTTCCCAACCACACACAAACACACACACTTTCTCCTTGTCTCCAACTGCCATTTGACTCCCCTTCGTAAGACAAACAGCTCATCCTGATCGTTTAAAATTCCCCCGGTGCCTTGAAGCCGCGGTGTAGCCGCAAGCCAGGAGGAAGGAAGAGAAAGAAAAGGCCTAAGAGAAATCTCGGTGGCGGAGTAGGAAAGAAGAAAGAAGCGCAAGACAAAGAGAGTATGGGATGGTGGGAGGGGTATATTAATTCTGCATCTTGGTTTTTCTAACCAAACTCAAAGAAAAAGTGGAAAATGACCCCCTGGGTCTCTTTAAGGCCGTTAGGGCCCTGCTGGTGTGGTTGTTAGTGAGAGACAGGACTGAACATTATTAAATACTGCACATGTTTGGGCAACCTGCAGGGTGAGCACAGGGAAGGAAAACAGATAAAATAAAGAAAAAGAAAGAAATGAGGAATAAAACAAAGTGAGAAAAGGATGAAAAGTTTCTCTCCCTGAAGCTTTGCCAGTAGGGACACCCAGAGAACTGGTCGAGTGGCAGAATGTCTGGTGTGATATGACAGCAGCAGCATCCAATAAAGGGGAGCAACGTTACACTAAATTAATAGCGCTCATTTGGTGAGTGGGAAGCAAAGGAAATTGGTTAGGTAATGGTAGCTGGAGCCAACTCAAAGAACACGCTTACAGCTTCTGTGGTCACTCTTGAAGTCTGTTTATGAAACACATTCATTACGAGTCTCAGCATGAGTCACCTGCAGGAGATATCGGTGAAGTTCGGAGAGTGACGAAATTGAAAAGTTGGAAATTGTTTTTCGGCTGCCATCAGAGAGGAGCCCTTCTCATTTCCTGTTGAAAAGTGCAGTGCATTGTGGGCAACACATATAAGAGGCTTTGTGATACGAATCATCGCTGGTCATCCATCACTTTGCAACCGATAAAATGATCAGAAACTTAAAAGAAAAAAAAAACAAAAACTTCGTTCAACAAAGTTTAGATCCTTTTCAAATGAAATGTCTAAATTTGCCTTTAATTCTGCAGCTTTGTGTAATTTGCATATCTGTTCAGTTCAAAACTTTTCTGAACAGGGAAATATAATCAATAAAATATAAAGTTTAAAATAGGCTTAAACTGACCCTGGTTTCATTCTGATCTCTCAAAGCATCAGGCTCCTTTTAAACACAAATCAATACAAGCAATGTTCAGACATATGAGAGACTCTAAATGAACTCTTCAGATTATGCCACTCCACGGCCTCTCACATCAGTCGGTTTGCATAATAAGTTAAACATTGTGTGCAGGCCTTGATGCCCTGCGCTTTGCCTCGGCAAGCCTGTGTTTGTGTAGGAGAAGAGGTAAAGTCAGGAAATGTGACCTGCCTCTGTCTTAAACATCGCAGAGCTGATAGATGACCTGCGCTCTTTTCAATCTTGCATCGGTTTGTTTATCCTACAGAAAACTAAATATGCACCACTGCTGGTAAAAGAAGTTGTGTTTAAGAGCTGAATTATTTTTTGAGAGTTAATATCCCTCAAAGTTTTGATAATTTGTAACATGTGCAGTATTGTCACATCAGTAATCCCAGTAGAAGTTCTAATACTGTTTTTCATCCAGTTTGACTTGGACAGCTAATAATTATGTTGTCACTATTTTCTTTTATACATTTTTTGGACATGAACGAAGGAGACAAGACTGGTGCTGATGATGTCATCAACCTAACATGCAGGTTTCACAATGACATAACAGCAAACTGTCTTCGCTCATCAATCAATCAAATCTGGAAGCTTTTACTAAAGCAAACAAATCGACTTGGGCTCAAATTCATGATGCTTGTGGGTGGGTGGAGGTGGTGCAGGGAGAGGGCCGACAAAGTTCAATGTGCCTTCAGGCATCTAAGTATCGTGTTTGAACTGGCGACCTCATGGGTGTCACGGTTCTCGGCCCTGGGTGTATGTGGGATTGGCCCAGAGCTGCTTTGCGCTAGGCGGGTTCAGAGAGTTCGGGGTCTCGTCCTGTGCGGCTTGTCGATCTGCATCGAACTGGGGAGTGCCAAGGTCTACCCTCCCCCCCCCACACCCATACCCATCTCATACCACCCCCCTTCATCCTTCCTCCCCCAGAGGGCCCATCAACAATCAGCTGCAAGTGGAGGAAGATGGAGCAAAATAAAGCAAAGCTGTTTCTCTCTTCCTCCGTGGTCTCGCTCTGGCACTGAGAGGCTTCAGGGAAGGTGTTTGTGCTTCAGAGTGGCTTCAGTGAGGGACCTATTGTTCTCCTCCCAGAGGCTCTCAAATCAATACCTCATCTCTCCCTCTTTCTCTCTGTCTCTGCAAAGAGGCGCCACTGAGGGAAAAAGGCCCATCAACTACACAGGGCTCGCTTTCATGATTCACGCCACTGAAGAAGAGAAAGACAGAGAAGAGAAGTGAAAAAGATGAGGGGGAAGAGAAAGTGGCAGGGAGGGAAGGGGGGACACTGCGGGGGCTGGTGCTATAAAGACACCAGAGGAGAAAGGCGACCTCTGGGTCATTGCTCTCCTTAGCACCACACACAGCCGGCCTATCTATAGCTGCCGAGCTCAGCCAGATTGATCTTACTGTCTTAAAGGAAGAAAGAGAGGTTGATCCAAGGAGGCGTTGATATCGTGGAGCTAACAGCATCAGAGTAAATTCTAATTATAGCTCACCCGGGCTAAAATCTGAAAGTTTGTTCGTTCTGTGGAGTAAATATACAAGGATTCATGACATCTGAAATGCTCTTTTTGCACACTGTTAAATGCAGGAGCCCAAGCTTTGATGTTTCAGTATTCTTCGGTCACATGTGACTGACTGGTCAGTCAACCCAGTAACACCTTTATTTACTTACTTGTTCACCCTTTTGTTGCCCTGTATCAACCTTTTAAAAACAACTAATAGTAAAAGTCTTGGCTTCACCATTTCACATGTTTTTTTTGTTCTTTTGTAAATAAATGTAGATTTATGTTTTTACACAGCATCTAAAGTTTTTTTGAATGACTGTAGAAATCAGTCAGGATTCTATTAAGAATAGCAGTTTCCAACATTGATCTGTATTTTTCGGCTTTAACATTTTAACTTCCATAACTTTAACACCTGTAGTCCACGTGTCCCAATCTGACATCTACTCCTATTGTCGTGGGGGGGCAGCTACACAGTGAAACTTGTGAAGCATAATGTGTGCGTCTCTTCATTTCTTCACCATGTCTTCTCTTTCTGTATCACTGCACAATTTCCACAGCTGTACCGCGGATTATGTTTTCTACAAATGTGAAGAAAAAATGTAATTCTGCTTTCCATGGGGGTAACGTCTTTATGGCTTTTCCTACACAGGTGTCTCTGAGTGAGAAAGCCAGATGGAGATAGAGAAGGAGGAAAAAGATGCCTTAATGGAGTTATGCAAATGGAGGCAGCCCCATAATCCCTCGACTAAGTATTCCACCGGAGATGTGTACCGTACAGCTGTGTACAACGGGGATCCATGCCATGCATTTTCTTTCTGCTTGTACACAGAAAGCTCTGATAGACTATATATCTCAGTCCATGTGTGAATTAAGCCCCCCTTTTTCTACCACCACCTCCCTTGGTAAAACCTCCTCCTGTTTCCCACCTGCCGCTTCCATCACTGAATATCTTTTCTTGCAAGTAAACTTAGATTTCTTGTTGCAGGCATACTTCCAGAGCTGCCTATATTCGCCTCAAGAAAACACACTTTCTGTGCATGTTAACATTTACATCCAGTATGTGTGACTATTTATACTGCTGCTTGTGTGGGAGCTTGTTTACATGTTTATAGGTTATGCCATATGATTTTGTTCTTTGTAAAGCTGGATTTTCTGCACTCCAGTGCTTCCAAGTTTAAGATTTATGCTTTTATGGGGGTTTATAGTTTTTACGGTATGTGTGTGTTTAGACACACTGCTTTATTTTATGCCTGAGTGTCTCTGTTGATGAGTGTGTCCTTGAAGCCGACTACACTTGGCATAATGTATATATATGTGCAATTAAACTTGTAAATTAAAGGGGATTTTATTGGGGTGACTGTATGTGTGAACGTGCTTAGGTTTACTTTGTGTGTCCGCCTTCCATGCATGTCTTTTGCATAAAAACACTATATGTGATGTTGGCAGATGAGTCAGCCGACCTGCCGAGTCTCCTCTGCTGAGAGAGTGACCCCTGGTTCATAGAAAGAGAAAAAAAAGGAAGGAAGAGAGACACGTCACCCCTTTCAGTGACTCACACACCCAGCGTGAGTGTAGGCCTCTACCCACAACCCCCTGCTGCTTGTTTAGAACAACAACAACAGAGGGAGACAGTGGGATCACAGAGTAGCTGGCAGGGAGGCCGAGTGGCAGGGGAGACAGTGGGAGAGAGAAATAAGGAGGGGAAGACGGGAACTGGCTGCTTCCTGGATTTTAACCTGGAGTAGCCCAGAAGTGCAAAACACATTCTGTCCAGTTAAAGTCAGCTGCCAGGATCTGCTCCAGCCTCAGTTATGTTACATCACCTCTTAGAACATACCATAACTTTTCCAATAAATAGATTTGTCACACAACACAAACACCTCATACCAACTGTCAAGCACAGTGGTGGGAGGGTAATGATTTGGGCTTGTTTTATAGCCACGAAACCTGGATACTTCAGCAATTATTGAGTGAACAATGAACTCTGTCACATCTGTACAACAAAGTATTTTTGGGTCTAACAGTGAAAACTTGGCTGTAACTGGCTCATGAATAAGACAATGATCCCAAACAAAGCAGCAAATCTTCAACAGAATGGCTGAAAAAGAAAGTCAATAAGCATAAACGCAAGTTTGCCCGAGTAAATACAGTCATAAAAATGTTGCAGTATGCATAATCTCCTTTACATATGCAGAAAATAAGTATCTTCATCTGCTTACTTAAATAAGTGTATTCTGTGCACACACTCACACACACATTTACACCAGTAAAACTGTGCACACACATGTACCTGACAGTCCTCCAATCCCATTAAAATGTATTTAAGGATGTCTAATAGAAATTGATCAGTCATTAAGATTATTTGGGGTTTATCCAATTAATCAATGCCTGCTGATTAAGGAAGGTGGCAAAAAAAAAGGATTCATCACGACTCACGTCGGCCCCGGACGCTCCCCTGCCGACCGCATCGACATGCCGCCGTCAGCTGCAGTTACGCTTGAATTTTAAACAGGTGTGTCACCTTCAGGTCTGGGTGGCAAAGACTGGAAGAAAATTTGAGGAAGACGCAAAGAAAATATAAATACAATGTCTTCACTAAGAATGCTGACTTTTGCAACACTCACTCTCAGATGTTTTATTAGGTTCAGGTGTGAGGAAGAAAAAAACAAAATCAAATGAACCCCACATCTCCTCATTTCAGTGAAAGACTTCAGTCTATATTTATCTTGGGTAATCTGAATACAACTGAAAATACAATCATGCAGTTTTTAAAACTCTCACAAATATTATTTTGATTGAAAACAGCTGCATATTGTTAGTGATACTGAATTAGTTTGTCATTAGGATACAATCTATGTCAGCAGTATATCTACTCACCTGCCACGTCAGTAGGTATAAGGGACACCTTGTTAGTACTACTGGGTTGGACTACGAATTTAGACTTCAGAAATGCTTCATGGCATAGATTCAAGAGAGTGGGAGGAAAGTTATTGTTTTATGGATGAGAGAAAAAACCTCTTCACAAGAAAGAAAAGAAGTCCCGTTGTGGTCAGTTTAAATACTCTGGATCATCATGGATGACTGAGAATCTACACTAAAAACTCCTCCAAGTAGTTATTCTGGTATGTCACTAGAAAATCAGTACATAGAATTCGTACTACACCCTGAGTGCAGGCTGATTTCTAATCATTTTCCAGGAAATGGTAAGTAATGGTAAGGATTAAGTAAGACTGCAACCTTCAAACCATTCTGGACTCTCATTAGTCTGAAAGGTTAAAAGAATAACAGGAGACAAAGTGTTAGAACTGAACCAGTTCTTTGCTCCTCTCCAACAGGTTGTGTATGGATCTTTATGGAAGAGATGCACTTTATTTTTTATTGTGACTAACAGAAAAAAAAGAAAGCAAAAAAAACAAAAAAAACAAACAAAAACAAAAACAAACCTTAACCAAATGAACACTCACCAGCTACTGAGTTACTGAGTTAGGACTCTCTTTTGCCTTCAGAACTGCCTTAATTCTTCATGGCATAGATTCATCAAGGTATGGAAACATTCCTTAGATTTTGCCAGGGGCATATACTTTTTATAAGCATACATATAACCACTATGACACACAACTTGGTTAGGTTTAGTCATTAAAAACCACTTGAGTAGGAAATCATGCTGCCGTACATTTAATTAGGTGCAATCAGAAATCTGTTTTACTACACATTAAAAATCGAAGTCCTATAAATCATATAGATCATCATACAACAATGTCTTTTTTTTCTCACCTTATTCTTCCACATTTGTAAACTCCCCTCCCGTCCACGCCCCCCATTTTAAATACCTTTAAAGTCTCAGTGGGATGTAGCTGAAGGATAGTTCTGGACCGAGTTGGCCAGAAAAAGACAGTCAACAGTACAAATCCTGGCCAGATCCCAGTTGGAGAAGACAACAGGCAAAATTTATAGTGCAGTTTATGAGAACTATTGAAAAGAGGTGGAGCTTAGTTGTCGCTTTCTTTCTCAGTCTCTCAGCACATGGATGCATGATAATGAACTTTCTGCACATATAAGTACACTCAGTCTAATCCATCTTACCAGTGGATTGGACATGTAGTTTGCACAGTGAGTCAATCATGTGCTCACTGAAATCCATACCACATATTTATTTGTTTTTAGGTGGCAAGATGCATTTTAATGCATGCAGCATTTTTTTTTCTGACACAGGTATTGAGCAGATTGATGGAAGATAAGAAGCTCAGACATCCAAATAAAGGCCTGCGCTATGCAGCGGTCTGGTATAATGCTAACATTGCAGCCAACAACAGCTGATGTTAGCATCTTTTCTTTCCCCACTATTTCAAGGGTTTTCCCAAACTCCATCAATTTGGGTTCTGATTTATTTCCAGTTACCAACATAAGGAGAAAAGTCAAGCTAAGTTCACTTATTTATATTATTATTATTATTATTTGTAAGAAGCTTAAACATTAATAATGAAAAATTTATGATTATTTTTATTTTAAACTTAGATAACTACTCGGATGTCAGTTGTTGGTTTGAAGATTGACATTTTGAAATTTCAAGTTTTGTATTTGATTATATTAAAAAAAAAGCAAGCTGTGCCCCTATAGTAAGTTAATTGTAGCCCCTTTCACAGATCGTTTCTTCTATATGGCTTCAATGATGAGTCCCTATCTGAGCCCCCTTGATGTCCTTTCAAAAACAGAGTTGACATTGTAGATTCAGAGGCATGGTGTTAAATTTAAACCTGATATAGCCCCTACACCATCTCTTCAATTAGTAATAAGTAGAACACAGTGTTACTTACAATAAACCTCATAATGTTAGAACATTCCAAAAGAAATAAACACATTGGTTGTTTATATATTGGTCAGCAATATTAGATTTTATAAAATTAAAAAAGGAAAAAAAAAAAATAAGATGTGTATGGCTTGTACAGAACATGATGTGTGTTTAGCTGAGGGGTGGGTATGTGGCAGCCAGTATCCAGGAAAAAAAAAGCTTAAGTTTAAATGTAATATTATCACAGGACAAGCTGTAATGTAAACCACCAGATTTTACTCAAACCTCAACCAGGCTTTTGCCAATTCTTTCATTAATGCAACTCGCATACTTAAATGCATTTTCTTCTCCTTAAACATGGTATCATTTAAAAGGGAAAAAAAACATGCTTTTCAGATTTATTGCCGAGAAAAATGTTACAACAAAGAAATGATCCACCAAAAACACATTTTTAAACTTTTTGTGCTAAGTTTAAATAATAACTAACCATAATGGTTTAATACCTAACCTGAAGAAAGTAGTTTATTTACTGGAAAGCAGCTAAAAGCAAAAGAATGCACAATGAAATGGTGACAACATGGAAAATAACATTTCAAAGCAAAGTAACTTGAAGACAAATGGTGGGAAGCAAGGAATATAATCTTCTGCACCATTGCATCAACTTGTAACGTTTTCTGAGGTTTCTCTTTCAAAGGCCACTTGGCCATGTGTTTAATGAATGATTATAGATTTTTAATTTGATTTTATTTCCCCACAGAGACAAACAGACAGAAGGAAGACGATGTGGTGGAGCCAGAGCAAAGGGACAGTAAAGGGCAGTCGTGGGTAGAATGGAAACAAAGTACAGGAAACAAGAGAGGAAATGAGAGCTCAGGGGATTGATGCCAAAAAGCCTGGTTAAAACCCACTATGTAGTGGCCGATTAACTCATCCGTATGACCTTTCTGGAACCTTAAAATCACCAAAAGTTGGTTAAGTTATATATTTGTTTCATCTGAATTGAACACTGAGATTTTTTTTTTTTTTTTTTTTTCTGTAGTTGCTCTTTTCCAAACATTTTCAACACAGCGAGTAAATATGTAAAATGGTGGATGCACCAGATATTTAGCTGTGATTTGATTGGAAGATAACAATAAAAGTACCTTGGGTGAGAATGTTTGAGCAGGTGACAAGTGTGTAACCTCACACACTACATGCACACCACACCACAAGTGGGTATTTTTCACATTTTTCCCCACTTAACCCTACCTCTCCACAAATGTTTAAAGGGCTTCATTCTGTTAAATTGTGGTTAAAAAAGGGCAAACTGCTCTCAACCCATTTCAGCTGCTGGGTACAGTGCATAGAGAAGGAACCGTAAAAGCCTAAGAACAGGTGAATGGCAGCGTGGCCCCTGCACGATAAAGCACCGGATTGAATTATTTACTTCCTCCATAAACATTTTCCTCCTGCCACCTGGAAGCAAAAGGGCCCCCTTCGCTGAGTTATGACAGTAAACTGGTTTTGGCGGTGGGCCTCTTCAAAAATAATAGGCCTTTAAGGGCTAAGTTATAGCTCAAGGAAGATTCTACCAGACAATTCCCTTGCTTGGTGAAAATACTCACAGAGCTGTGCAACCTGGCACAGGAAACCGCCAAAGGGGGTTTGGAAGAGTAATAAAGGACCATTCTGCTTACTTCATAAACTTGTCACAGCTCCTTTCCATTTTATTTCCTGGGCAAACCTGATTACCCCCACCCCTCACATGGTTGGCGTATGCAGCTATGGCGTAGGTCAGTTAATAAATATATCAGTTTGCCACCTTAAAAAGTGCTGCAGTATTAAAAAAAAACGGTGCAGGAATAAAATATGGATGAGGCTGCTTCGCTGCTCCAGGTGTGTCAAGTGTGATTTAATATGAGGAAGGGATGCACCGGGAAAGGAAGGGAGATTACTGACGAGAGCACAGACAGACAGAGGCACCTCTGACCTCTGAATAGCAGCCAGTCAGCTAATACTGCTGAGCTGAACCTCACAAAACAGCCACTGGGGAGAGACCTGCCGAAATCCATGAGCTTTACTGATCAAGAAGAAGCATACGTCAATCTATGGCTTCTTTCTTTTTAGTATATAAGGTGTCAACACTGAATCTACGACAAACTATGCTATAGTGTGTTGTCTGTGTGCATTTGGCAACTAGTGTGTTTATATGAATCGTAGACTTATACATGCCTTCAGACAAGATGAGTGAGAATAATGTGACACTGAACACTTTCTGTGTAGATTTGGAAGAAAAACACGTTCGATGGATGTTAAACTGAGTCAGGAGCATTGTATTTTTGGAGCTAAAGTTCTCAAAGAAGGATGGAAAGTGGTGGAAAAGATGGCTGTTTTGGAGACCTTACTCAAACTGTCTGAAATAACTGTTCAGTGTGCTTCACTTCATTAGAGTTGGTCTTTGTAGAGATAATGAAATCAGATCTCATAGAGGTTTAGATCCACAGCTGAAGTATTTCAAATAGTTTTATATTTATTGAGACAGTGCTTTTTTTTTTGTCTGTGGGGCACTTTTTCATTTGTGCTATGTGCCATCTGCATTTATTCTTCACCATTAACACATATACTGATATTTGCACATCTTAAATCGCAACTTTTCTCTTTACTATGACTGAAAAAGATTCAGATAGACCTTGTAGTTGCAGAGATAGTCTATTTTTATAATATATATATATTTTTTTTTAATGCTGTATATATTATTAACTTTCCTAATATAAAATTACTCATTATTTATTTATTTATTTATTTGGTTAAAATAATTTGAAATTGCATTAAACTCGCACTGATATTTTTCAACTTGCACATAAAATCTAACAGTTATGATATACTTTAGTATATAGTATAGTTTTTGTTAACATAATATATCAGGTTTCTTTCAACATTATTAGTGTCTTTTGCTATTTTCAAATTGTTCCCAGGTTCAAGTAACAATAATTCTACATTACCAGAGCTTGTTTAGAGGGACGTGTTGGAGTTAAATACCTTAATATTGATGTTTTAGAAAGACATGGGTCTAATAAATTTAACTCAAATGAAAATGTAACAGTGACTGCTTGTGTAATATTAAAAAAAATGGGCTACAGCTGCACAGCATGTGTTGTAATGTCTGTAATGTTGTAATTGTAACATATAAATGTTTGAAATTGGTAGAAATGCAGGATTGTTTTTCTTTTTTTTAATTTTTTTTAATATTTGACAGTTACAGAACCAGTGGCTTGGAAATGTTGTCCAGAGGATCCAAGCAGAAAGAGCCTGAAGGCAGTCACAAAGCCTCAAGCTGCCTCCTGATACCAGCCGCCTTGCTAGCTAATCATTACACATCTTCCTCTCATTCCTCTGTTCAGCACTTTCTACTCCTCTTTTAACTGTATCCTTCTCGTCTTTCTCATCTCTGACCCCAGTCTGTCAACTTCTCTTGTGCGTCAGTTCTTCTTTTTAGACACACAGTGGCAACTTGTTTATGTGTGTGTTTGTGTGTTTAGGAGAAAGAATGAAAGAAGAAAGAGAGTCTGTGTGTATCCACTCTACAGAAGGGTTTCTGCTCCAAGATCTACCTTGCATGCCCTCTAAATCTGCTGAGCTCTCACAAAAATGAACTCTTTTTTCCTCCCATCTGAATCTCATGCAGCAACGAGGAGGAGTTGTACATCAACGATGCAACACATCAGCTCTGAGAAGGGGATGTACCGCCTGCTGCCAGCCTCCACATGAAGAACAGTCAGTAGTTTCACTCTTAAGAAGCAAAAATGTGCCGATCTTTCAACTGTAAAACTCATTTCCACCCCAGACAAGAAAAGCTTTTAAATTCAAACTTATTAATTTGCATTTCTGCTTAACAAACAAGGATACACACACAAAAAATGCTTTTCATCTTTTTATAAAACCAAAACACACACAGTTCTGATTCATTGCAACTGCTGTTGCCGTGACCTGCAGACAGGGCTCACTGGGCAGTAACTGAGGCATGTTTGACCCTTGCTGACCGCTACAGAGCCACAGGGACAAACCCACGGGTAGCCGTGCGTAATTCCACTTCCTGCCCCAGTTATCGCTTCTGGGGACCCATTAAGCCTCATCAAGCTCACTCCAGTCCTCCAAGCACTTTGATCCCTGAAGCTGAGTGAGTGAAGGTCTGAGGAGATTGTTTTAGAACCTGTTTTATTACCTTTCCCCTCCCTAAAACTTCCTTTCTGCAACTGCTCAAATCCTCAATGACCTGTACCATATCATAACTTAATGATCATTTTAAATCTAATACTTTATATTTTTATATAAATTATATATATAAAACACTAGGTCTGCTTGCACAGAGCTGAAACCTTTTAGAGTTTTTTTGTATTATAATTTTATTTTTTCCTCATGTTTGGTAATGGTGCAATGAAAATGAATAATTGTGATTGCACTGTAATGATGTCAACTGCTCTCTCTCTTCAGTAGGAAGTAGTTTTATCAGTAAATTTTGTATAAACAATTTTAAACATGATTAAGAAAAGAAATTAGGGATCCAAATGAAATGGCTCTTTAGTTTGTCTTTTTTGGGGACATAAATCCTCTTGGAGGATCACTTACATTTTTAATTTGCAATCTTACTAACAGAAATGTCAGTTTAGATCGTGACATTCATTTTTCATGTTTTCAAATTTCACCTATATATATATACATAAAATATCTAAGATATGCATAGGAAAAAGTTGCTATGCATAAACACATACACTCACACACACACACACACATGGATGGCTACAGCTGGCTGGGATGACATGTTAAGGATGTGTTAATTCATCCCTCCAAGTTTCCTTATCATGTCTGCTGCTGCTCGGCCATTCATTAATAGTCCTATTTTAATTAGCCATTAGTGAACACACTCCCCATGTCAGAGATATGAGATGGAGGGCATGTGTGTGTCTATGTGTGTGTATGGTACAGAGAGAAGATAGTGGGCATAAGCATAATGCAAGGAAGGTGTTGGGCTTCATAGAGTGTGTGGATGTGTGTTTTTGTGTGCCGACAGCTCCATTCTCCCACTGTGGCGGCAGAACAATTGGCAGGGACACGCTGTTCAGCGGGGCCTCCTACTCATTATTGGCCCGCTGCTCACTTGTGAGCCCCATCATTGTGTTGCAAGACAATGGCAGCCAGGGGCCCCACCCAACATGATACCCTGCAACCCCTCCAACACATGCACACTTTGAGTCCAGCTGCAAGCTTCACTCCCTGTCTAATCTTTTCCTCGTGGACCCACAGAGCACTTGCCGCACTTCTTCCTCTACATCTCAACCCGGCAGTATCATCACACTTGATTGGCTGCTGCACGATCAACCGATGCTGGTCAGAGTCCACAGCAAGAGAAAAGGGGATTAAGTCTAATTAGCATGAACAATGAAAACAAACAAACATGGGGAGATGGGGGATAAGGGTCATGGAGGCAATCCCACTGTCTGTCTTAATTAGCATTGTTTACCAAGTGACACAGTTGGTTCCTGATATCGGCTTCATGGCAGCACACATCTATTAGATTCTGCTAACACAGTCAAGTGCACACACTGCTGAGACACACAGATTCAATATAGCAGTGGTGGTCGGAACAGAAAATCATCATAGTGGTAAAGGTTTTTTTTTTTTATGTACTGTTAAAATAATCTAGATTAATTGTTGACTTAAAGTTGGTTTTTATCCGCCGGCCTAATACAGAATTGATGTTGCTGCTGGCAAAGACTAGAATGAAAAGAGGAAAGTTGTTACAGCTACTAAATACGGAGTTAAAAACACAAAGAACAATGTTTTTTGTAAATTCTCTTTGGAAATAAATCTAATTTACTACACCATAAAACACATTTAATAATACTGGAGGCTTTTAGCTCCGGCTTCAAGCCCATCCAACACCTGCAGAGCTGGTGCTGTGGGCGGGCCCTAGGCAAGGCCCACCCATTCACAAATCAGACCTTTTCAAGTAGAAACTAGCCTTTAATACATACATTTTTAATACATTTTTTTTAATATAATCATAACAATTACTTTTTTTCACTGGTAGTTTGGATGATTCCAGCAATGTGACAACACCTAGCAAGGTAGCAACCATAGCAACCACAGGTGCATGTACTTCATCTACCTCTTGTAGCATAGTCTGCAGTTGGATTAAACCCCAATTTGCTCTACCACGATTCATCTTTAACTGGGATGTAAAAGTTTGTTGAGTAGCAAGAAGATAATAAAATCTATCATAATATCGCTGTTCAGGTTCTTTAATAAACTCTCAGCCTGTCTAAAGCAGGGATGACCAAATTTTGCCCTTGAGAGCCGCTGTCCTGCAAGTTTTCTCCCTGCTCCAACACACCTGACTCAAATTAAATGGATCCAATAGCATGTGAATTTCTGTACAATGCCTCATTCATTTAAGTCAGGTGTGTTGGAGCAGGGAAACAGGCAGGACTGTGTCCCTAGAGCAGGGGTGCCCAAGTCCAGTCCTCGAGATCTACTATCCTGCAACTTTAAGATGCATCCATTCTCCAACACATCTGAATCAAATGGCTAAATTATCTCATCGACATGTCATTCAGCTCTGCAGAGGCCTGGTAACAAGCCATTCATTTGATTCAGGTGTGTTAAGAAATTCAATGATGTTACATCAAATAATGGTTGTGACTTTTCTTCACAGTGTTTCACAATGTTAAAAAATGGCAGGTTCTCACAAGTCAGTGTCTCTAGAACTGCCACCCCCATCAAAGTCCACAAACTCTGTGCAACTGATAATAACCACAAAATATATAAACTAGTATCTAGTGCAAAGTAGTTTTATCATACTGAATGAAACTTAACAGAAACATATTAAAGTTAAACTTGTGCAAACACTGCTTAGCTGGAAAGCTAATGTTAGCTTCCTCGTTAGCAACCTCACTTTCACAGCTCCTTAACAAAATAATATTTTCATACACCATTTTCTTTTCTTGGCATTTGTTAGAACACACAAAAGTTTATGTATGTCATTGACTTACTAGTTTATTCAACACCTTTTCATAATAACCTGTGGTCACTTTCAAGGTATATTCAGACCGCTGCTCTGATACAACCTTGATTTTCTAACTTAAGTGTCATCAGGCAAAACTGCCATTCACATAAATAAATTACAACTTTGACCTCAGTTACATTTATATAAGCTCTCGAAGAAAGAATGACTGCAACAAATCCCAAACATCTTAGGAGTTTATAGCTGAGAGTTTTTTGAATTACAGTGGCAAATAAATTTTCTTCTCAGGTTGATAAAAGGGAATATTCTTGGCAAGAGAACAAGCAGGACCCAAGAACATTCTGTTGTACTGCCTGATCAGGATTTAATTTAGCTGATCAGACACATTTAATACAGCTAAGAAGAAGAAAATGGGTGTTTATTCAACTTTTACACATATTATAACTTTGCTACAAGCAACTTTGTAAGTTACCAGAAAAGGGTCACTTTATGACTTCATCTAGAATTGTTGCCAAGATCACTTCTTACCCCAACAGATGATGAAATATGGAGATCACCTTATGTAGTCTGATGTAATCGGCACACAGTGTAGCTCTCAGCAGAATAGAAGTCATGGAAATCTTAGCTAAATGAAAGACCGGGGCAGAAGGGAAACAGACTTTTGCCTTGGAGAAATAATTATTTACCACCACAGAACAATAAAAAAAGAAAGAAACATACTCATATTGTTGCTACACCTAACAATAAGTAGCAAGGTGGAAGGACTGTTGCTAACTGTTTTGCAAAAAGCAATTCCAATCCCTTTTTCTCACTTTTTTACCCTTGTAAAACAAAGAACTCTTTTAAATGCACCCTTTTGAAGATATATTTTCTTTAAGGATGATCTTTCTAGCCGCATAAAAATTCATTTTAGCATGATGTACTTTTAAATATTTCATAAACAATGAGTGGCGACTGGATGTTTCAAAAGTCTTGAAAAATTAGAAACAAAATGATTTAAGACGTTACAGGGCACATAGTACAGCACACACATGCAGTTCCTCCAACGCACTGATGTGCCTAGTAAAAAGAAAACTATCGATCGCTGTGCCACATGTATAAATATTAGTGATGAGATGATTGATGATAGGATTTTTAAATCTCTTTGGCATTGTAGAAAAATTGCATTTGCCTCCAAGTATCAGCCCGTCCCTGATACTGAAGATCCACCCCTGGGGAACTCATAGCTACAGTGGGGGTCAGTGAAAACTGGGCCAAATCAAAGTGATTAAGGACCTGCGAATCAATAACGCCTTTATATTAGATTTACTCTCCCTCCCCGAATCGCACAGAGTCAGCAGAAAGATGGAGGGAGGCTGAGGCTGAAATGAACCCAGATCCAACTAAGCGTCCGTAGATTGGGTGATGGTATAAATCGTTAGGCTCACATCAAGTCTTCGAGGCGTGATAAGATAATATAATCATCTTTGGATTGAGGGAGGAGGATAAGTCGAGGGGGCGTCTTTTGTTTCTGCTGAGCTCATAACTTCAGTGTTTTGATGATGCACCAGAAAGGAAAATCACAGAGAAACCAATTCTGGGGAAATTTGATGGAACATTTAGGGAGTGAGGAAGCTGTACACAGGGATGGTTCAAACAACACTGGCAATTCAAGATGAAACCAGAAGAAGGATGCTGGAACAAGTGAAAAAACTAGATGTTGTGGGTGCTGTCACTTGAAGGCAGGCTTTTTGGTTTGACAGTTTATGGGTGATGCTACAATGGCTATAAGTCTGTGTTAGATCTTTCATGGACTGTCGACCTGTCCAGGATGAACCCCACCTCTTACCTCATATTGGCTGGGATCTGTTCCAGCTCCCTGCTACCCTCAACAGGCTCTATCAAGCACAGAAGACAGATGGCTAAAGATACTTGGTTGTCATGTTGATACACACTGATAACTCCAGGTTTTACGCACCACATAAAAATATACTATAAAGATTCCCTGAAGCATGTCATCAGGTTGTATGTTGGCCCAGAGCTACAAAATCCAACAATATTTGAATCTACAAAAATAGAAAAGCATAGGGAAAAAAAAGCCAGGAACAGAAAACAATTTACAAAGCATGACTTTTCACAAATCGAAATGTTTCACAACAGCATGAAAAAACACCATCAACACAGTGATTTGATTAAATACCCAATCATAAATGATGTTTTAAAGAGACATTGTGTAACATCTTCTGTTGTTTATTGGTGAAAATCAATGTCTGCATGTATATATGTGTAATCATTGGTGTATTATGACCTCCACTAATGATCTGACACATTCTCATAGGCAAAGAATTTTAAATTTGTTCATACATATGAGGGGTAAGCCGGTAGGGAACCATGACGGTCTGCCATCTTGTAACTACAGTACAGCTGCCGGCAAGGGACAAATAGCACCAACACAGAATACCTGTGATCCAGCGAACAGTGATTGAGATGTGGGAGAAGAAGATAAACGTGAGAGGCTTACTACCCTGGCAAGATGGAAAATCTGCATGAACTATCGGACGACTTGCTTTTATTGGTGTTGTCAAGGCTTTTTGACTCAATGGGGCTACTGTTGTTGCAATACAATGAAAGCGCTAGAATGCAGTATACTTTACAACGCAATACATGTTTCCAATGTTAGATGGACGTAATTCTTACGCAATGTCCCTTTAATGACATGGCAGTGATATTGATAGGGTTTTTAATTAGTATATTCACATGAGTAGTTGGCTCTTTGTGCAACATTTCCTTCCTGTTTTGGCTGCATTACTGGTTCATCGTAGATAATATGCATCCTAACACCTCTTAGTAAAATCTCCACTGTCAAGGTAAGTTGAGTCCAATCAGTTAATGAGACCCTGGATATGTTTAGGGTGCTTCTCTCTAATCACTGGATAAGATATAATTGATAGATTTTGCACAGTGAAACATAGGAATCTTACATCCTTTTATGGCAGTCAACAGGACTTTAGTTTTAAACCTAGTTAAAATAATGAAACTGGAATGGACTTTAGCCAAACACAGGTCTGTGAACATCATAAAGCTTTAATACGTACAAAAGAAAAGGCATTTAGGAGGAGGAATCTGTTGAAAAAGCCATAAGAAGCAGTGTCAATAGGCTGACATGAGTCACAGCAACTAATTTACATCCCATCTCTGCTTTGCCAGATGTCACATCTGTAAAATACAACAATTTACTGACTGCTAAGGGGACCAGGGCACAATTTATAATGGTGTGGAGCTCCTTCTTTGGTGTCATACGCATTGTAAGCCATGTTTCCTAAATGAAAAGGTCAAAAGTTAAGATAAGACTAAACATAACTAGACGATTGCTGGACTGAATGAAAAGTCTAACATCTACAGTGAGAAAATACGTGTTGTAAACGTAACCATTAATAAATAAATACCTTACTGGCCACAATTAGTTGAACTCATCTCGAAACAAGCACCTGAGCGTGTGCATACATGCTTGCACATGCACAATGTGCCGTTACTTCTCATCGCCATGGAGACATCATGTCCCGCTGCCACTGCCACCCCCGTCACCCACACCCAACCAGTGTTTGTCTCACAGTAAATCTAAATTGCCGAGTGCAGTTAACCCCCTCACCGCCTCCTCAGCCAGCTCCTAAGGCTCTGGATTTCTGCAGCGCGACAAGAGGGAGTTACAATCAATGTGAGGAGAAAGAGGAGCGGAGGAAGGGAGGGGATGGGGTGAAATTCAAGTCAGGAAAAAAACAGAAAAGCTGGGGTCATTCAGGAGCCGTGATTCTCCTCTCACTGAAGATAAAGGTTAACATCCTCTAACATTTTACGTTTAGGTTATTTTGCATGAATGTTCCTCATAATCTAAGGAAGGTGTATGGATATATGTCTGTTTTGAGGTTTGGGGGGGTGGGGGGCCGTGCTATGGACTCTGAAGGAACCTCCAATCTGTTTACAGCTCTGATTGGAATTACACAATCAATTACCACCTCCCGCTGTGGCCCAAATGAGCCGGCCCAAAAGACAGCGGAATTGGTTAAATGTTATTGTTGGGAGGCCATTATCCAACAATCGGGGTGGTTAATGCAAGAAAATGACATTCATTAAAAGGCTCGACAGGAGGCTCCCAGGGGCCAGGCTGCAGCTGACCCTCATTCACTGCCTGGCTTTGTGGGCCCTCGTCCACTGTGGGGAGGGGAGATCATGTCAAAGGCGCAAAATGCTCCTCTTTTGTCACAGAGTGGCCTTCAGTCGCTCTTTGCAAGTATGTGTGTGTCTGACGGAGAGTGGCGAAGAGCCAGAGAAAATACCTGCGAATGTTAATGTCTTTGTGCTTGGCAGAATGTGTGAGGTGTTGGAGAGAAAGAGAGAGAAAAAAGGATAATTACATCATTCTGTGAATTAGAGTTGTAGAGGGGGGAGAGTGTTTGAGCCCCCTCCCACCACACACACACAGACGCACACACACACCACCCTCGCTCATGGATGCACATGTAATCCTGCAGTAATGAGGCGGCGCCAGCATCACACTCCACACACACTTAGTCCTATAATGTATATCATCAATGCTACAGCTTAAAAAAAAAAAAAAAAAAAATGCTTTCCCCTCTTCTGTGAGTGCACTTCCAGCTGGTGATGGTGATACATGCTATCAATGCAAGCAGAGCTAGAAGAGCCAAAAGTCAAAAGTAAGTGCCTGCCCACAGAGGAAACAAAAACGGCAGTGGCTTTATTTTGATCCAGGATCCCTATGAGACACTATTTTTGAAATCTTACGCCAACGCAAAAGCTTTCTTTGTCTTGTTCTATTCGGAGAGTCGCACACAGGACAGCGGGTCGGTAAGAGGAAGACAGCCATGGCCTTGTTATTTCTGTTCATCCTACAGGAAACTAGAGTCATTTTGTTTTTAAGGAGTAAAAAAGAAAAAAAAGTTTTGTCGAGGTAGAAAGTCATGTTGGAGCTCCTTGAAAAATGAAAAGTGAGTCAATGTGGCAGTTTAACAAAATAGTCTAGACTGTGCTTCAGCTGCATTTAAAGGGACAATAACAAGGATTGGTTTGATGCTTGAGTTCAGGTTGAAGAGAAAACATGTCATCACCATCCCCTGACTGCTTAGTGTTGTAACTGACATGGAAAAAGGGCAGATTTAAAGGTGGGATGGGAGATTGAGATACTTAAGATAATTACTATATTGTCTCTGCTTAGAAAAGAGCTTCATTTATTCTCTTTAAAAGTTGAGGGCATTATCAAGACTTGCCCAAATTGGTTTTCAGTGTTTATCCTTCATACTTTCTATACTTAGTCTTTACTTATGACCACACTCAGTGAAGGCTAAACCATGAGTTCTCAAAACTACATTTCCACCAAAACTGCAACTTAT